>JAOYMZ010054278.1:0-13662 GCA_025802335.1 Pinguicula primuliflora | reverse complement strand
CCCAAAAAGTTGTGACCTTTCCACTTCCAATATAATAAATATTGTGGAGTTAGTGGAGATTGATGGGTGAATAAAGTAGGAAGATAAAGAGACACTTTTGAGCATTATGTGACACATGTTGGTCCTTACTTCTTATACACTCCTTATTATTCATCTATAAAAAGGGTCCTCCCATGCTTGAAAAGAGAGATGATACATCCTACACACAAAACCACTTTGAGTCTAGAATAAAGTTTTGTGCTTTTCTTGGGCCCTTTGTTTTTGAGTCCTTGGTGATAGAAGGAAGGCATTGTTCGAGTTCGCCGGAATAGTGCAGCCATGCCGAGCCCAGCTATTCGTACTCTATTGTATCTAGGGAGACAAACGTTCAAGATCTCAAGGCACCGAGGAGAGGACGAATTTATCTTAAGGAAACTGTGTATCACACGCCTCAGAGTAACCCTTTACTTTCAGCAATCTTAACTGTTATTCTTCGAAACTGGTTGTCTATATTCGGTGCAGATTGTGCAACAAGCTCAAGACAAGCATAGATCGGTGCATGCATAGTGATTATTGCTCCGTAGTAACACTATGCAATTTCCCCAACAAATTTAAGACAAAGCATTATGCTTTTTGTCTAACAATCTGCAACATATGAAGCTTTTGTTAGAAACTGCAAATCGATGGCGGTAGGCAACCACAAATTCAGAAATCCAATATGAGCAGGAAATAGTGAATAAAAAGCAAGAGTCCAACCCTAAACCCAACACTAATGATTTTCCACTTTCTCCTTCCAGTAAACACTTTAATTTATACAGCAATTTCCAAGAACGAAAAGTGCATGAACATAAAAAATTCTAATGTAAAGCATAGATTTCAAAAACCCAGTTTCTTATTAGAAACCAAGAAGACAGAAAGGTATTTCTAGAAGGTTAAAGTCACCAGAAGGCAGAAGCCAACAAAATATCACACAACTTTCAGTCTCTCAGGCAAACAACTCTTATATCACACATTAAGCGCCTCAAAATCAACCGTAACAGATCAGAACACCAGAAAATAGGGTTGCAAAATAAGAGATCAGGTTAAAACAGAAAATCCTTGGAAGATCCAGACAACCATTAAATTCCCGACAAAAGACGGAATTTTATAAGAGCAATTCAAGCCCAACCCCCGAAACACCTCACCCCTCAATCCCCAACCCCCTTGCCCATGGCTTGAAGCCACATATCCAAGAGGCAACTAATTGTTTGAAGGGAAGCAATCCACACCGGCCCAATACCCCCAGCCCACCCAACCACACCCAAATTCTAGAAATTGCCCGTGATTGAATCCACGGCTCCGAACCAAAAATGGTATAACGGTCAATTCGAAAATAATAGATTTGAATGTTGTTGTAGGGTTTATAATTTTTTAAACCAAATGTTGCTTTAGGGTTTTCTCACCCCTCAATCCCCAACCCCCTTGCCCGTGGCTTGAAGCCACATATCCAAGAGGCAACTAATTGTTCGAAGGGAAGCAATCCACTCCGACCCAATACCCCCCACCCCACCCAACTGCACCCAAATTCTAGAAATTACCAGTGATTGAATCCACGGCTCCGAACCAAAAATGGTATAACGGTCAATTCGAAAAAAATTGATTTGAATGTTATTTTAGGGTTTCTAATTTTTTAAACCAAATGTCGCTTTATCAACCATGCATTAGCTTTGAACTCTCAAAACTGGAGCCAAAAATCCCTAAGAAACACACCAAATCCTCAACCGTACTCACTGACTGAGGTGGAACTGCAAAGTGGAAACGAGAATGAAGGTGAACATTCTATTTTCCTGTAGCTTTCTTAAATCTCATTTCAATGTGCATATTTTGTCTTCTCTGCACTTTTCTGGAAATAATTATGTTGTATACTTGAGGTTATTTTTCTTGGCCATGCTTCAGGCCAAGAAGAAACTCTGCTGGCGTCATTCAAACATGCATTGCGTCTTTGTACTTGGAAGAGAGGTATCACCTTCCACGTTGTAGTGTAACTTCGTCTCACGTTTGCTTTAGATATTCTATTTTGCTTAATTTGAATTTTCATTTATCTTGACTGCAGATTGTTGTGCGGAGAGGTTATAATGGAAATGTGGATAGATTAGAATGGCTGCTGATTTTTGTTAAGATACAGGGTAATAGCTTATCCTCTTAAGTAGGCTGGCCACGAATTACTGTCCACCCTATGGCTGCCCGCTTGATCCTAACTCTAGGTATAGATAATATATGTATGACCTAATTAAAAATATTTAGAGCAAATTTGGCCCAAAATAAGCGCTCGTATGTACTACTAAATGCTTTCATCGTAATTTTATTCATTTTATCAAGTATTTAGAAAATAAGTATTGCTAGATATAATCCGTGCCTAAAGTCACGATGAAACAAAATCCCGACATATCTAGGATTTGAGGATAATAAGAAGGGATGAAAGAGATTGAAAAAAAGAGAGAGTCCAAAGTGTTATTTCACTTAAAAGATCACAAGGGTATAGTTGAAAGTGCTAAACCGTCCTGTTTTAATATATAGATTCATTTTATCATGTATTTAATATTTAATAAAAAGTATGATAAAACAAATTATAAAACAATAATAATGAAATTGTAAGTTTTAAAAGAAAGGGGAGTAAATTTTCTTATATAGTTGTGGAATATGAATGATAGATTGAAGAGAGAAAATTTGGGTGTAGCAAAGATAAAGCGTAGTGTTAAAAAGTGAGTTGATATGATAAAAAGTAATATTTTAATATGAAAAGGGGATGAAGTTTCTTTCCCTTTGTGGACAGCCTAGCAATGTTGCAAGATCGGCGTCAGCAAGCAAGACATTGGTACACTCACCACGGTGGGATTGCGGTATGGGCTTGTACCGCAAAACTAAATCAATTGTATCTCTACTAAGTCCACTTTTGATGTAAAGGAGATTTAATAAAGATGTGAACGATAATATATTATCCTCGATTTAAACAGCTCGTAAACTACGATCGATGTTTATTACTTCAATCTCAGGACAATTCTTTACTTTCTCAAAATTTACAATCATATAAAATAAAGTCAACTTCATCTGCAAATAATGTAAAAGAGCGCAGCGCACGCAAAAATCACATAGTCGGGAAAGACGACAATTACGTCCAAGTCAAAACCGAATGCATGGGACACCAATTATTTCATAGTTGGTAATTTCGACTCCAAAGGATCGGGTAAGCGAATGCAGGTTAGACCCATGTCTTGATCAATTCTCAAACTTAAAATCTACTAAATTAATCTACTTAATAGACATTCGGACCATACGAAATTGAAATTCGCACGCCAAAATGCATGACCCATGTATAGAACTTAATAATTTTCTCTAGAAATCAGTTAGAAGCCATAATCAAATGCAATTTAAAAAATGGGACCGATTTAAGATCACACTACTCATGCTAGCATTATCGATGACCTCTATCACTCTATGAATGCGTTGCCGGAAATATTGAGCCTAGAATGAAAACAAATTAGAAGGAAAATATTTATTTACGTTTTCCGATGACTGTGTCTCCACATCAATGGTTGGAGTCGACGACTGTAATTATTTAAGTTAGAGGTTTCATAATAATATTTATTATGAAAATATTTAATTTTTAATATAAGAAGGTTACTTTTCTAATTTTTTAATGTTTCTTTTTAAATAATTTTTTTCATAAAGTTATTTTTGCAATCTAGAGGCCACATCTAACATTTCGGTGTTCGTAATAATAATTTTAAATAAATTAAATTGGAGGATATGCAGATTTTTTTATGAAACTATGAAAATTACTATTTTTGAGGCAAACTCAAAACACAACGAACTTACAGAGATGAAGGATTGCAATTTTAATTCCGCGGTGTCGGACGTGACGACGTCGTATCTGAAGACTAAAATCAAAACATATGTCCAAGTGAAATCCTTTACCATATAAAGCCGGTCCCTCCCCCCATGAAAACCCTCCACCCGTCTTTCCTAGCAAAGAAATTTCAAACTAATAGGATTCATCCTTATGTTCTCCAAAATTTCATCCCGAAACTCAGAATTTTAACCTCAAAATTTTATCAGGTACAGGCCCTAGTGAATCACGGTGTTACTGTTGATTGTTATCGGTTTAATCAGCAAAACCCCAATTCCCCGATTTCACTGTTGTCCCTCGCTTTCTCCTCCTCTCTCTAATCAGGTGCAGGCACTTGAGGAACTCAAAGCTCCCACTTCTCGTGTACCCGTGCTTTATTTCATACAGATAATCGTTTGCAATTGGCGGATTATTTCAATTGTTTGGTGCTGAAGATTCGGGGATAGGCGTCTCTTTGCTGTTGTTAGCATAATATGTGTTAGTTTTAATCATTGTCGTACTTTTGGGGAAAACCCCCACCTTGGTTCCTCTCATTTGGTTTTGTAATACTGAAGGTCATTATTTTTTGGTCGGATGCTTCAATGCATGCTCTTGATCTCCAATGTAATCATTCTCTAGACCATCGGGCGCCTGATCCCCCCGCCATGTCTGATCATTCCTCGCAGATCCAGTCCTCTAACAACCACTCTTCAAAGAGTCCTGAGAATGAGGAAACCCATGTAGTAAGTAGCACGAACAGTGAGGATATCAAGGGAAATAATGTGAAAAACAGTACTTCTAGCCGCAATAACGGTTTCAGTAGTTTAATAGTCAGGAGGGAGAGGCCCTCGAGGGCGTGCACACAACGAGCTGCAGCAAGGCTGCAGGCTACTGCTGAAGCAGAGGCTGCTGTGGCGGAGGCGGAGAGGAAAAAAAAGAAGGCAAAGAGGAGGGAGAGGTTAGCAGCTAGGCTGTTGAAGGAAGATTCAGAGATAGAGGAGGGGTCAGAGGAGGCAGGGGAGGGGGATGGAAGGGAAGAGGAGAATGGGGAGCTGGATGGCTCTTCATCTTTGTTACGGTTGCAACATAGCAAAATTGTTACACCATTGGTTGGAGAGCCAGAAGCCTCACAGTTACCGCGTTGGAGGATACGGTCCATGTGGCAGTTGGCTTCTATCCTCAGTTTCTTGAATGTATGCTGTGATTAAAAATAGGAATAAAATATGGTCATGATTTGAACTTTAGTTAGAGCTCGTCTTACTCTAAGATATATGATTTTTCAAATTTTTTGTTGTGGGTCGAAGGTTTTTAGGCCTTTGTTGAACCTTAAGGTGGAATTTTCAGCAGAGGAGTTAGAGACAGCATTGCTTACTCCTAACAAGACTTTGGCAGACGTACATATGCCATTGATGAAGGTATGTATTATTTTTCCTATAATATAGAAAACTTGGTTTAATGCATCTGAGTGTTTCGTAGCTTGTTAACCGGGGCCTTTTATCATGTTGCTTTGTCAAATGTAGTTTCTACTTTGTTTAAAATACTCTTTGAATGTGATAGATTTTTCCACAGTAGCGTGCTTAGCATTTGATTGTTAAATGCCTTGGACAATCTTTTCTTCTGCCTGCAATGGCCCTTTGTCTCTGTATTTATTATTCTAGTTTGAAAGTTATTTTTATGTCTTCAACTGTCAGGTTCAAAGTACTATACAAGAACCATTATGACTCATTCCAAGGTCACCCTTATTGGAATAGTAAGGGTGACATTATCCCATTAAGGGTCTAGACGCATAGACACTAAGACATAAATTTATTTAGATACCTAGTGTTAACTTTCTTGAGTCAAATGGTCGTTATCATAATCTTGTTAAGAAGATCCTTGAAACGTGTTATTTTAAATTTGTATGCTTTTTGCCAAATCATTAGTGCTTGGGAAGAATAAGTAGAGGCATGGCGGCAGTTTTCAGGAATTACTTGGGTGAGTGGATGGCTTGTAGGATATGTGCATGCATAAATTTGCTGATAGAGTCTATTGAAAACTGATTTGCTGAAAATTTGCGTGGCTTCTGCAGTTTAAAAGTTACGACAGAACTGCTTCATTCTATTTCTGTCATTTGCCTTTGGTGCTTCTTGACTTGTTAGCTTGTCCGTTTGGACAAAGTGTGCTTTTGTTTTTTATCTTCATCGCGTTAATACTGTAAATTTGTCCATTTGCTCGTTGGAAATGCTTCTCTCATGCAAACTATAATATTGTTGCTCGATAAATAACCTTCGCCTGTTAGCGCTGTTTGGAAAAGGATTTGAGTAGATCTGATTGACATGCTATATCAAAATTGGAGTTAACATGCTTGCCATATGTGAACATAACTAATGTCCTTCATTTGGAATTCATTATAATTCTAATAGTATAGCATATATTGTTCTCAGTTTAAAAAATTTATATTTTAATATTAAACTTCAATATACAGCTTGTCTGGGAAAGCATGCTTGAATATATGTAAATACGAAAAAGAGGCCTTCTGATTTTAAATACATATATTTGAAGTTGCCGATATTCTATTAAATCAAAGTTGCGCTTGGACCTGTAACATGTGCTTTTATGTACATTTCTTCCTCAAGGCAATCCCTCCTGTCACCAGAATGGCTCTTGGACATGCTACTTGGATTACTGTTTTATGCAGAAAATTACGAGATTGGTGGCACTGGGTAAATTGATTGTTGACCTTCTATATCTAAAGTCCGTTTTATGAATTACACTGGACTTTCTGAGGTTGTCACCTTTTCCAGGTTGCCGAAGGAGATTTGCCTATTGTTGTTTCACATGGGTATGTAGCAATACTTCTGAATAAGTCTAAATGGGTGTGGTATGAGTATTGAGTACGATACATAAGTTCAAAAAATCCTGACTACAGGTCGTGTTTTTTGTCTTTAGGACTGAAGTTGAGGCATACAGTACCCTGGATCCTGGGATTCGAGTGGTGATTCTTAAGGCATTATGTGATATTCGAGTGGAGGTATTGACTATGTAAATGCTTTTGTATCTGTAACTACTGTTTGGACTTCTGTGGCTTTTGTCCTATGAGTTATGAGTTAATGCACTGTGTAGTTTTGGAGATATTATTTCTTGAGAGATTGTAGCCTGGTCTTGCAGAGTAGATAGAGTAGATTGTCAACCCTCTTAATTGCTGTACCTATTCATTTTGGCTTTTCGAAAAAATATCAGATACAACTGTAATTTACTCGTAACAAATGAGTTGATTCATATTTTTACTGACTTCCAGCAAATATCGCTCCTTCAACGGTTTTCATCATAATGAAAAACAGACATCCTGTCACACTATTATAGATTTGTAGCTTTTCCAATTCATTTCTAAATCTGTCTAAGCTATTTATATCTTATTCTGCAGCAAGAAGATATAAGAAATTACATTGATGACTCAATAAAACATGGCGCTAAAATGTCAGCATTCCGCAAAGAACGCATGGGTGGTGATTCTCTTGGAACGTCATATTGGTATGTCATCATTAGATTTGATTTCTTCTTTGAAACTTTTTATTCTTTGATTGGCAGAACGACAGCTCGTACCTTGCATTATGCTCGTGCTTATTGTGCTCCTTCTCAGTTTTGTCACATAGAGTTCCGTTTATGTTCTGCATATGGAGATGGTACATTAACCTGATCCTTATACAGGTATGAAGACGATCCCATCATTGGCCATCGACTGTATAGAGAGATTAGAAAGGTTGAGTTGAAAAAAGGAAAAGGGAAAAGTATTCCATCTATTCCTCATTCATCTTATCAATGGGAGACTGTCGCCACTAATTTGGACGAATTCCAGAATGTTTCAGTGAGTATTTGACTTGGTCTGTTCCTGATATTACTTCTGTTTAGTAAAATGATTACTCAAACTATTAGTTGTTATTTCTTTATAAGAAGCTCATGATTTTACTAGTATTAGTAGAGTAATGACAAAAACTGAATGCATAAGCATATGCATAACATTATATGCTCGCTATATTTTCGTTGGATGTTTTCTCAAATTGTTGTAATTGAAGATACATCCGTCGTTTTAGTCTCAAAATTCTTAACTTAAAGTCATTTGTTTGTAATGGTAGATCAAAATGTCATAGCGGCGGCTTTATAGGAGAGACTGGTGAAAATAGTTCCGTGATTTTCGTGTGTTACACATGTTGATTAGCAACTATGACAAGTCTCTCAGCTATATAACCTACCAAATTAGTTTTGAAGTTAACGAAAAATGTAAAGAATGTGAAAAGGCCGACATGGGGTTGTGCCTAACCACCATAATATTAGGTCAAGATAGCTGCATCAATTTCACTCAGTTCTCTTTCCCTTTTCCTATTTTAGCTGGCATATACTTTTCTGTCTGGAATTTTCTGTGCAGTATCCCTCTAACCAAAAGCATCGATCTTCTAGATGTAGCATATCTCTGAAAAGTTGGAGATAAATAAATTTGTTGAGACTAAACTACTTAGTCCTATAACTATACTCATGGCTGTAAGCTATAAGACTCACGCGACCATTAGATTTATGGTGCTTGCATTTCGCCGGAGTTGATTTAAGATTCTCTTTACAATGGCTGCTTGATACCCCTATCTTCTATCTGAAATGCTATAATGCTTTCAATTAATGGATCCTGGCTTTTTCTTCCAGTCACTTATGAAGTTTCTCATTAACACATCTATTGCCTACAGGAGAAGCTCTTCTCAAGTACAAACAGAACAGAGGTATCAGTTGGGAAGAAATTGAAAAATGAAATGCTTGCTGAAATTGAGAAGGTTCACAAGGTGGGTGGTTTACTACGTCTCATTCCCAAATGGTTACCCTACGCATGATTTATTTTATATTAATGATTTTTTTAATTTTCCTCTAAATTCATTTTTAGATTTAGTTTTATTGGATGCTCATGCTTTATATTCCTTGCAGAGGAAGGAAAAACTTCTAAAGAAACAACATAGACAAGCACTTATGCTTGAAAGCATGATGAGCTTGGATGGTCTTGGTGGTGGGCGCTCTCTCCGTGATAGAAAACCTGTTACTTACACATTTGGTATGTATAAAGTGGTTCCTATCAACTATCCACCTAGTAATTCATTGAATTCATGTGAATATCATTATGATGAGCGTGTTTCAACCTTTCCGTTCAGATTCTTACGATGTTCTCCTACTTCGTGCAGATGATTATGATCGGTCGATAAATGAGGCTTTAAAGGTCACCAAGTAGGAACCCAGATACTCCTTGAAATCGGATTTCCACGTATATTTCGTTTCAGAAACTTTTCACTTTTGACCTTTTGTAATCTGTATCAGGAAGAAGCAGGAGTCGCTAGAGGCTTGTGAAGGGAAAGATCCTCTCTTAAAACATGGGCCTGCCACAAATGGTGAATGGGCAGGCCCTTCACATAATTCTCAATTCGGAGCATTTAGTGCACTGTCCCCCAAATCTCCTGATGGCGACGAGTCATACGACGACCAGAGATCAGAAATGTTGGATCGAAGGTACTAGTCTCTCTGTCTCAAGTCTACAATTTCTATGTGCGTGTTTACCATCCTCCCTAACCCGTAAAATAACTCTTAATTGTTTTCTCTTAAGTAGCAATCGCCACAGGCGTAGGCCTGAGCGTTATTCTGCAAAGGAATTTGTTGAAGCTGTCTCAGACAATGATGCAGATTTTGACAGTGATGATGATATAGTTGGTGAAGTTGTTTATGATGAAGAATATTTGCGGAAACGGAAGAAGAGGAGCATGTCCAGTAGCGCAGAAGGTGATGAAGAGTATCATATGGATGACGAAATTCATGAAGAAGAGGAGGAGGAAGAAGAAGATGATGAAAATTTGAGTACAAGTGAGGAGGATAGTGGTGATGGCCCCCAGAGATTCAGATCATCACTGGGTCGTACAAGGAGGGAAACAAAATTGAGGTTGGTTGGTCGTTCCCAGTCCGGCCTCCGGCGAAGTAAGAGGTCTACGAGACCGCGCATCAATTATAGGCAATATGAGGTGTCTGAATCAGACACGGAAGCATTGAAACCTGACAATCCAACTTCATTATATGTGCGATCTGTTGACAACGATGATGCAGAATCCTCAACAGGCAGTGATGATGATTCCGATGAGAAAGCCAATTTGCAGGAAACAGATCCCAAGCAATTTCCTGCAGAGAAGCAACCGGAGACTTATGATCATAAAGTAAATGATCCTCCACCAGAACAAGCAAATAACTTTGACCAAGAAGAATTTACTGATCAAGAGGAGGCTGAGGGTGCAAGAAAGAGACGGTTTCTTGACTTGAATGAGCTTGCTCCGGGATCCGGTTTCGATGATGGTCCCAACTTGATGGGAGATGAAAACAAAGATGAAATCTAAGGTTCTTTGCAACCAAAGGGGGATTGAAGATCGCTTGGGGCGGCGATTTTTCGGTATAAGAGAGCTGTGTTGTAAACTCCATGAAGGGAGTTGATGATATTCAAGAGTTGCTTATTTGACTGACTAATATGAGCAGGATTTTTCATGCAATTAGTTCATTATTGTTTTCCTGCTGGAGCAGTTTGATGCAGGGAGCCTTTCCGTAGGATTAGTAAGTATCTCGACATCCTACTCCTAGTCCTAGGGGATAAACCCAAAAGATAAGTGGATGGAAATTCAAATTCTGTAGTGTTACTCTTCTTGATCCACTTATACCATAATTACTTGACGAATATTTGTAACACAATTATGTTCTATTGAACTGTTTGGACGAGAAAACTCTGCTCTCCAAGGAAATTCAACAGAAATTGAATTCATTTCTGTTCCGGTCCGATCATGAGAATCCCTCTGTAAATTAATGTATATATATGAAGATGAGAAGTGAAATGGTACGAAGTGAAATGGTACGAAGTGAAATGGTACTGTCCTCCATCACATCTTGAGAAACTTAGCATCGTTTCGATGCATCTCCTTTGTGCTCGGCGCTTAGCCACACGCGCTCAATCTAGATTTGACATGTTCACTCACTTTCATCCTACACATTTCATAGGCCGTAGCTGCTCGGCTCTTTGCTTCGTTTCTTTGTTCCGTCTTCTTGTCGACAGCATATTTTGTTAACATGTATGGGCCTAAGTATTTAGACTATTAGATATACATATATTTAGTCATACACAGTTACATTATGAACAATGTGTTATGATCAATTGTTTGATTGAATCGTAAACAAGTCAAAAAAATTTCCCTTTTCATGTTAGTGGGAGGGAGATTCCTCCTCTCCGACAAAGTGAGGGTATGTTTTCCACCGAAGGAAATTCCCACCGACTTTCCACTTTTCTTCATTATGAAGAAAATTCGACTTTCATGTCTTCAAATTTCAAAGTCGGTTGGAATTCTTTCAAGTCGGTTGAGAAAATTTCGAGAAATGCTATATCATACGACATAGGGCTGCAAGAAGTATAAGACACACACATGACAACATACTATTTGTTCATGGTGTGGCCCACACTTTATAATCATCTAATCACATGTTAAATTCTTCCATTTCTTGTGCCAAACATATCTTGTGGTTTAAGATTGGTAAAAAATTTCAAGCTCAACTCAAGGAGTCAAGTTGGTTGGACGATCTATTCCACCGACATGAAAGATTCCTTCATAAATGAAGGAAAAGTTTTCCAACGTAAGGAATGTGATTCAATTGGGTTGAAGAAGAATTAATATTTGGGCCAAAATGATAGATATATTTCAATTAATTGACTTTTGGGCCCATAAAGAAGCATAATTACTGCCCAATTACATTTATTTGGGCCATCAAGCCTCTAAAAAAGAAATTGTAAATTGGGTCATTTATTTGGACCATTAAAATTCTGGGCTATTAATTGGGACAATCGATTTTAATTAAATTAGTTTGGGTCTGAATTAATTTGGGCTGGAGTTGATTAATTAAATAAAGTTGGACTTGCCCATCAAGAGAAATTAATTGGCCCGTTTGGTAATAGTTTAATTATTTTGGGATCGAGTCAATTTATTAATTTAAATTGAAAGAGACTTGATTTCATATTTAATTAAACTATACATTAAAATTTAATGTCAATATATATATTCATACGAAATATAATCGGCAAAAAGGAAAGCTATATTTAAGACGAATTTTGTTGACATGATAAATGATGATATTAAAGGAAGATTTATACATTTAGTAGACGTCAATTCCAAAGGAATGCTATTAATGGCTGAATATCAATATCATGTTTATCACTTAGGGTTAATTGATACATGTTAACTATTAAGTTATCCATGTATATGGCACTTCGACCTAAAGGAAGTTGTGTCATTGACAGGATTTTGCAAACAGTATCTTAACCTGACTGAAAATGTCACTTAGAGTTGATAAATCAGACCCAAATGTAAATTATCAATGTTGTGCCCAACATTTTCATAGCCAATAAACGCGCATTTTATTAATCAATGTGTGATGATTATTCTAATGTTGAGCATGGTTCTATTTCAGCAAATATTTTTGCTACTGCTGCCAACATCAATAACATTTCGTTGTTGTCTGGCTCAAACTTTAAAGCTTGGAGTCAGCGCATACAAATATTACTAGGCTGCATGAATCTGGACTTCGCATTAAAGTAATGATGAACCTCTTGCATGACGGTTGAAAGTTCTGAAGCCGAAAGGGACCTGTGGTACAGGTGGGAGCGTTCAAATCATATGAGTCTTATGATCATATAGAGTGGAATTCCTGATATCTATCGTGACGATATTCCCGAACGTACAAATGCCAAACTGTTTCATCATGCCATCGGCGAGCGCTTTGATAAATCTGAAAAGATTGAGAAAATGGCTTGCCTGCATAAGCTTGTCAAAATGCATCATGATGACAAAGAAAACATAAGGGAGTACATCATGAAGATTTCACACCTTGTTACTCGTTTGAGGGCACTAAAGTTGGACTTAGGTGAGGATGCCCTTGTGCACCTCGTGCTGGTCTCTCTTCCCCCTCAGTTCTCCGATATGGAAACAACATATAGTCCTTTAAGGGAGGAATGGATACTTAATGAGCTTATTGCTCAATGTGTTAAAAAGGATGAGAGACTGCAGTCTAACAAGGTGGATGGTGCTCATTTGACAACTTCTTCACATGGGAATAAAATCTCAAAAAGAAAGACAATGACCAATAAAAGAAAGAGGATAGCTGGTGCGGAGACATCCAAGATTGGAATGTAAGAGCAATGCCTACAGCGCATCCAGTATTTCTTTTGCAAAAAGGATGGTCATGTGAAAAAGGATTGTCTCAAGTACCTGAAGTAGCTCGAGAAGAAAGGTAATCATTTCAGTCTTGTTTGTTCAAAAGTTAATTTAGCTTGAGTACCAACAGATTCCTAGTCGATAGATTCAAGAGCAACTATTCACATGGATACCACTATGCAAGGCTACTTGAGCAGTCGTCTGTCAATTGATGCTGAAAGACGTATGTATCTATGTGGGCGATGACACTGTAGATCCTGTGGAGTTCGCGGGTGATTTTGGGTTGCTTTTGAATTTGGGTCGTTATCTTGTACTGAAACAAACTTATTATATATTGTCTTTTACATGTAATTTAGTGTCGGTTTCCCAACTCGACCAATCAGGTTATCATGGTCATTTTGGAGGTCAGAAATTCAGTGTGTATAAAGATTTTATACAAGTTGGCGTTGGTTCATTAGTCGATAACCTATATAGATTGCATGTACGTACATCTGGTAGTGAGATATTTCTCACTAGTAACATTGGTGCTAAGCGAAAATTAACAAAAGAGAATTCTTATATGTTGTGGCATAGGCGTTTGGG
>JAOYMZ010054267.1:0-13664 GCA_025802335.1 Pinguicula primuliflora | reverse complement strand
TTCCATCCCCAACACGAGCTCCCTTAGCCCAACACGAGGAATCATATCCCCAACACGAGCATCACAGCCCAACACGAGCATCAACATCTCAACACGTCTCAAAGCCAAACATCCACACAGACAAGAAAAGTATCGACCACCCATTTTGGAAAACCAAGACACATAAATCTCTTGAAATAGATCTTTTCCCAATCCCCTGGTTTTTGAAACAATTTTCCACCCTAATCTTACGAATTACTCCAAAACATAGGCACTCAAATCGGAAAATATTGCATCTAATAAATCACCCCATACTGTCCCCTGGCTGTAAAAATGTCCACAATCATCAGCCAAAATTTGAAAGCTACAGACCTGTTTAAAAACCTCACAAATAAGGAGAACAAGAATTTAAGAATTTGACATGTTCCAAAATCAACAATTTCGTACTCGACAGAAATGGAGTTCGGCATTTTCATATTCGTCAGAAAGGATTTCAACAAATTTCAACAAGTATATAAAGCAAGAATTCAAGCAATGAAAAACCCCTAAATCCGGAATCGTCCCAACCATGCTCAAATTACTTACCTATGTCGTAGAATGTCCAACATTGATACCACAAGTTAACCATTGGACTGTATCTGTCGAACCTCAACCTCGCCCAAATCTATAACTTTATCTGATATCTCCATCTTGATCCCCTTGTTTTCCTCTCTTATTATAGTTATGGGACACTCAAATTTTTTTTTTTGGGGGGGGAGAAGGAGGGATCAGGAGAAGTTAAGGAATCACTCTCACGAAAGAGTGGGAGTTGTGGATGAGAGTGGGCGAACGATCCCACTTTCTCTTTTTATTTCATTTTTTTGTATTATTATTTATTTAATTATTGATTTATTTACTTAGACTAAACATTATGGAACTTAGGGAGATTGGGGGCCCAACCCTCATCTAAGCCCTAAGCCCTAAGCCCATATATTATTAATCTTTAAGCCCATATATTATAATACTAAAGCTATATATACATGCATGCCATAGCAAAGGAATTTTAAGATGTTAGGTCACAAAATTAAATCGCAACCTTAAAAGTTTAATTATTATAGATTCCAAAATTCGGGTACCTTACAACATAGCTAAAGATCTGCTTCAAAATCATCTCAACAATGGGTCAAGGAATTGATACCCTGCTTGCCTCATGCTTATCTACAAGTCAGGAACTTTTGAGAGTCCTCAACAAGATGTTGCAGACTCAACGGAATGTTTCATTTAAGCCTGAATTTACAAGCATGGTTTATTTAAAGGCCCTTGCAGTTGCATCTTGCTTGCCTTCTAATGCCTGGGTTATAGACACCGGAGCCACAAGCCACATGTGCCAAGATATGAACCTTATGAAGAGTTGTAGATCAACAAAGGGAAGTCCAATGGTCCATCAAGCTGATGGAACCAAATCTGAAGCCAAGTGTATTGGAAAAATCGGACTCAATTCCTATCTTGTTTTGGAAGATACACTGTTTATGACGAATTTCAAGTTTAATCTGTTATCAATTTCCAAACTTACTAAGACTACTCGTGTCTTTTTCTCGTTCTATCCTACTTATTGTGTTGTGCGGATCTCTATACTAAGAATCTTATAGCTGTGGAGCAAGAGTTTGAGGGCTTGTATTATTTCCATCCGTGTAGAAAGATACAACATCAACAATCTGTGATCCTTCAGCCGCAAACAGTGTTTCTTCAGCCCTCATCACCACCTCACTTATCAGAGCCTTTGTCCTATAATCTGAATAGTTCAGTCTCCAACAATTCAGTTTCCAATAAATCATCTCACCTCTTATGGCATAATAGACTTGGTCATCATTCTTCTGATGTTATGAGGAAATCATCTATTGTTAATCTCAATCAGAAACCTCAAAATCCCTGTGATGCTTGTCACAGAGGTAAGAAAATGCGCTTATCATTTCCTAAGCATGAATGTCACACTTCTTCACCATTTGAACTAGTTCATGGGGATGTATGGGGTCCTTTTGCCACACCTTCAGTCACCGGAGCAACATATTTCCTCACTCTTATTGATGATTATAGTAGGGGTACATGGATCTATCTCATGAGAGACAAGTCACAAGTCACTTCACTATTCTCCCAATTTGCCCAAATGGTTGAAACTCAATTTCATTCTCTAATCATAACTCTTAGAACTGACAATGGTTCTGAATTTCTCAATCAAGCTTGCCATGAGTTTGCCATTTCTCTTGGAATCATTCACCAGAAAAGTGCTCCCTATACTCCTCAGCAGAATGGTGTGGTTGAAAGAAAGCACAGACATCTATTAGATATGACTAGAACTTTGATGTTCCAATCCAATTTACCAAAGAAATTTTGGGGCGATGTTTTTCTTACCTCTGCCTACCTAATCAATCGCTTACCTACAGCTACATTGCAGTGGAAAAGCCCTCATGAGATCTGATTTGGTAAGCCTCCAAATATCTCCAATCTTCGCACCTTTGGATGTCTATGTTATATTTTCAACACTAAACCACACAAACTGAAGCTTGACCCTAGGGCTTTCCGTTGTGTTTTCTTGGGATATTCATTAGTCGGTAAGGCTTATAGAGTGTATGATCTGCAAAATTAAAGATAGTGATCTCTCGAGATGTCATTTTCTATTAACACATTTTTTCCTTCTCCACACAAGTGAATTCTCCATCTACTGACTCCGTTCCCTTGCCTATTGTTTCCCCTGCAGGTATTCATGACTCCCCTTCACCTATTGAATTTCAACATTATGCTTCTTCGTCTGGAGAGTCACTTCCATCTGAACAATCTTCTCCAGCTTCCCCTGATCTTACACCTCCATCTCCAACACTTTATACTACCACACCAATTTCTCCTCATCCATCATCTCCCTTACTGCCCCGCAGATCATCTCGACTTCCTTCTAAACCACATGGCACTCTGACTATGTTATGCAATCCACTGGTCACCTCCTTACTCCAGCTTCCTCTTGCTTAATCACTACTGATGCGGGCACTTTGGAATCCAGAACTTATAAACAAGCAGTCAAGCACCTGGAATGGGTGCAAGCAACGAACTTCGAGCTAGCAACCTTACATGAAAACCACACATGGAAGCTTGGTCCTCTACCACCTGGCAAACACACTATAGGGTGCAAGTGGGTGTATAAATTCAAACTCAAACCCGATGGCTCTATTTCTCGGTACAAAGCGCGCTTAGTTGCCAAATGATACAACCAAATTGAGGGGCTGGATTATCATGAGACTTTCTCTCTAGTTGCTAAACAAACCATTGTTAGAACACTTCTTGCAGTAGCAATGGCTCGAGGATGGTTCATTTCCCAAATGGACGTTAATAATGCTTTCCTCCATGGTTCCTTAGATGAAGACGTATATATGGATATTGCCCCAGACTATACAGAAGCTAAGGCTGGTGAAGTTTGCATACTTCAGAGGTCTATATACAGCCTCAAACAATCCTCCCATTAGTTGAATAAAGCACTCACTGCCAGCTTGCTAGAATATGGTTTTTCTCAGTCCCCTCAAAATCATTGTCTCTTCACTTTTAGCAAAAATGGCTGCTTCACCGCACTCTTGGCTTATGTGGATGATGTCAATTTGCCTTTCAAAAAAAATGTGGATGATGTCCTCCTCACTGGGAATGATGACCATGAATTCAACCTAATCAAAATTCATCTTGACACAAAATTTAGTCTGAAAGATCTTGGTGATGCACACTACTACCTTGGTCTTGAATTACTCCCTTCTGTTGGTGGTCTGTATGTTACTAAACGGAAATATGTAACAGATATTATTTCAAAATGTGGGGTTGATGATGCCAAGCCACTCACCACCCCTCTCCCTCCTGGCACGTGCCTTACCTCCTCTAATCCTTCTCCCTTCCTTCCCAATCCTTCCACATATCGTGCCCTCCTTGGACGTCTTCTCTATCTCAACTTTACCAGACCCAATATCAGCTATCCGGTTCAACACTTGAGCCAATTCATGCAATCACCACATCAAACACACTATCAAGCTGCCTTACACATAGTCCGCTATCTCAAAAACCGCTCACACCTCGGCTTATTCCTCCCAGCACAAAATGATCTTACTCTCCATGCTTATTGTGATGCTGATTGGGCCTCATGCCCGGACACTCGTAGATCCATCACTGGATATTTGATCAAGCTCGGTGATGCCACCATATCTTGGAAAACCAAGAAACAACCGTGGTATATCGTTCTTCTGCTGAAGCTGAATATAGGAGTCTTGCTACCACCGCCTGTGAGCTAAAATGGATCTATTACCTCCTGGATGATTTATAGGTGCCTATTTCTCTTCCTATTCCCCTCCATTGTGACAACCAAGCAGCCATCCACTTGACTGTCAACCCTGTCTTTCATGAACGTACAAAACACATCGAATTGGACTGACACTTTGTCCATGACATGTACAAAGATGGCTTCTTACTTCCTCTATATATCCATTCATCCTATCAGCTCGCAGATCTGTACACCAAATCTCTTTCTGTTCCTGTTTTCACTCAACTCATGTCCAAAATGGGCATGGGTCTGTCACCCCTGCTTCCATCTTGCAGGGGGGGTCTTGAAGTATTTGAGGATAAGGCACGAGCAGCTCCAATGAAACACAATACTGGAGTGAAGCAGAGCAATAAGATAGAGATAGAATCGTGAAAATTGGCCGATATGTTATGTAGATAGTAGTATAGAAAATGGCCCAACATTGTAGATGGCTCTTGTAATTATAGATGGCCCATTTACCCTTTTATTTATATATATTTACAACTCTGTAGAGAAATAGAAGCATAGAGAGAGTTGTTCAATTTTCCAGCTTCTTTGCTGGTTTTGTTCTTCTTTTTGCAGTTACTAGTTTGTTTTGATTATGCTCTAGTTTATTGTTTGAGCATCCTATCAGATATAGTTTATTCATGGTTCTTTGTTATTGTGGTCCGATTATTGTCTCTGCATTGTCTTACATTTCTGCATCTCTTTTCCCAATCTTCTACTTCTACTTGCGGTAAATTCTGTTGTCTACAAGGCAAATACCTTCCTGTTAATTTTGGTATTTCGGTTTGCTGGTAAACTCTCTGTTCTTTTCTCTTTCCTAGCTATAACTTTTTTCAGTGCAACCCCCCACACCCCCCACTCACACCATGTGGAAGCACATACACACATGTTGGTGTGTGTGGGCCCCCCATATTTATGAATGTGAGAGGGTGTGGGGTGGTGTCGTGGGCCCTGGGGGAGTCTTATATCATTTTTGACCAAACACAGTAATCATGACTACAAGGTGTCGGGTGGCCGAACGCAGGTCGCGTCTTGTATTCTTGACCACAAATCGACTGATTTAACCAAGAAAATAAACGTTTGGATCATGGAATTGAAATTCTCACACAAAAGTGCATGACCCATATCGATAACTAAATAATTTTGTCCATAAATCAGCTAGAATTCAATATCATACGCACCTTCAAAAATGGAATACAGATTAGATCTGCCCTATTCACGTTGCACCTGTTGATACTCTCTGTCTCTTTCGCTCTCTTTGAATGTGTTTCCAATAAAATTGAACCTAAAATGGAGAAGAATAAAAGAAAAATGTTAATTTATATTTTCTGGCGATCGTATTCTCGTGCGTTGGTTGAAATTGGCAGAAATAGATGTAATTACGTTAGTTGACTTTTAGTATCATCAATTATTATGCTAAACTTAAATATATTTAATTTTTAATTTATTTTTAAATATAGAGATTATTTTTGTAATTCTTTTTTGGTAAGATTAATTTCCAAAAAAACGTTAATTTTGCTACCAACCCCATTAACCGTCCCGTTAACCGTAAACACAATTGTGTAGGGTAATATTCCTGTCACGCACAAGTGTTTGTTCAGAAATAGTACTGGATCGTTCAGAAATAGGGAATGGATGCAGCAGAAGCGGCCGAAGTGTTGAGGGTTTTCGAAGCAGCTCTTTGTCAAATCAAATGGAAGCTCAAGCCTGCTTCCAAGTTTCGTCTTCGAACTGGTCCGCCGCTATTTCTCCGATTCCAATTCTCTCCGTTTCACATATAATATGAAGGCAAATTAAAGCAAAATTTAATTCCATTGTGATGATTTGACTATGTAAATACTCAATAGAAATTGCTATCATCACGTGTATAGCCTTCTTTAGTTGGGTATTCGTCAATTTCTGCAAGTTATTACCGAGTTTTTGCTATTCCTCGAGTTAGTTGTTGCGTGCGGCATTTTGGCGATTTATAATGGCGTGCACTCAACAGATATTCTTGGTTTGTTCAGCAATGATATAGGATGAAACATCTTACTTTATGAAGTGTTTTTATGCTCGTGTTAATTTACTTCCGTTTTCTTATGGGGGTTTTGTCTGTTCTATTTTTATATGTAATTTGGTAATTGGAAAACTCCAGTGGGATGATTGTGACTGCAGCGTTTCTTCTTTCCTTGCTGGGTGTTTGCTTGTTATGCTTTAGATGTCATTTGCTTGATTATATATTGTGCAGATATATTAGCTTTGTGCTTACAGATGAGACCTTGTATTATGGTGGATTATGGTGGGAAGATGCCTGAATTGGGTGATCGTCTTTGTGCATTTCTCAGTTGCTGTAAAAAGGTAGCTTGGATATATCATTTGATACTGTGTAAGTGTAACCATCTTGTTGTATGGTTTCCGTTCCGTGCATCGGTTAGTACTGCTAGATGTGTTCATTACTTGAAGCTTTGTGTTTATTTTCTCTATTCCAAATGACTCTATAGCTGATTAGGTAAGAGACGTCAAACAATTTATAATATAGGTTCGTCCACGTACTCTACGATTATTATTTTGCCAAACTATATTCCGTTCCGTATGATAATTTCTCAGGTGTCCTCCAATTTTGACCTTCTCCATGTAATGGTCATAGATGATATGGTCTATCTGATCCATGCCAGAGAACTTGGAGATTTTGTCACGTCGAGTTTGAGTACGGAGGCCTCTGTGCTCTTTGCATACCTAGAACATGATCCCCCAAAGGTTATCCATAAATATAACTGCAACTTCATTTATTTTTCGTGCTTGTAATAATGCATTGCATCTTGTCACATCAGATGGTCACACAGGCAGAGCAAAACCTCGTCGCGTCCCAACTTTTGTCAGCTCAGAGGTTGTTTGCCTCTGTTTTTCATCCAGACGTATCGATCAATAATGACTTGCGAAGGCATGATACTTCAACTGATAGGCTATCTGCTAATGGAGAAGTATCTGCTCAATCTTCTGGCGTGATTGATCTCAGTTGCTGTCTCCAGGAAAGTCAGGTCACCATTCCAACGCTTAACGGGTATCTCAGCCGACTTTTTTGTCCATATTATGGTATAATCAAGGATAGCATACCAAACGAAACGATCTACACATGTTTTTTGTTTAAGATGTATTCAGTTACTCGAGTAAGCTCACGGTGCCGAACTTTAGGTGCCGAATAAATGAGTTATGTGCCGAATTTTAATCATGACCGTGATCATGATACAACACTTACATCTGATCTGATTAGAATTCGATACATAACTCATTTATTCGACATCTAACAGATTGGGCACCTGAAGTTTTTTCCCAGTTACTCTCAGCCATCACACTGTCTGATTCGTGGTCTCTTTTTGTGCCGGTTCTTTCTTTAAACTGCTCTTTAGTACTTTACTGATTGCTCTCCCAATCATCCAACATTCAACTAGCTCCGTTAAATCAGTTAGTATCCGATCATGTTTTTTACAAAGTAATGATGCAGGTGGCTTCTTGGTTATCCGGTCATCTATTTGTTTGGGAAGGACCACATTGAGGATGCTGTATACAACCTCTCGACCAAATCTCTTCACATTTATCAAATATTTGTGACCAGATCACATAGGATTAATGATGCATCATCTGGCAGAGGATATCAGAAGGAAGAACTAATGAGGTAGTTTTTTTTTCACATTTCCATGCCTTCAATGTCCTGAGTCCTCCGTTTAACTCTTTTCTTATGATCTGTCTTTTTGTCGAAATAGTTTCACGGTACCTTACGAGTTGAGCATGGACGGAGATGATGAACCATGGGCCAAGACATTTTTGTCTGGAATGCAGGTGAAATGGGAGAAATGCAAGGAGGTCTGGGCATCTTTGCATATGGAGGTTAGCCATTGTCATCCACAAGCAATTGTTCTTTGAGTCAGTTAAATTAACTGTTCTAGTTCTCAAAAAATGAGACAGCTTCTGGTAACTGGAAACATGCAATCCTACTTTATTAATTAAGATCTCAAGCCCAGTAATTGCTTGAGAATTACAATGTAGGACTTTGTTTCCATCGAAACCCCAAAACTAAGCCAGGAAGAGAACATTGTAAATAATAGGAAGAGAAAGAAAAAACTCGTATAATCTTTATTTTGATCCACTCATGAGCGCTTGCACCTCAGAGTGGGAGGGAAGGGCGGGGATCGCCCCCTTTTTGGTGGTAGTGATGGCGCCACAAGCACATGCATACTTGAGAACTTCCTTCAACCGAACCTCGTCCTGTACATGCTCAAAAGGTTACAATGACGGAGTAAACTTATGGTGCCTAATGTTATGTGACGAATAAATGAGTTATGTGCCGAATTCTAATCATGCTCAACGGCCGTAATTATAATACAGCATATTACTCATTCATTCGGTACCTAACATTCAGCACTAGAAGATTTTGACTATCTTGTTTCATACATACAGTTTGCGCTGAACATGTTTCGTATAAGAACAATGCTACGTGCACATAATATTGGTGCACATGTACATCTTTACACTTCGCATTATTGTTCGTATAAACACTATCATCTTGTTTTGAGTTTTGGGAACCACACGTACCTGGATAATTGCATGGTCATCCACAATCTTTGCAAGGAGGGCACCCACGAAAGAATCACCAGCTCCAGTTGTGTCCACTGTCTTCACGTCGAAACCATCCAAAGAGCCACGGAAGGTCTGGAAAAAAGTTTCAACACAAAAAAGCAAAAAGCAAATTCATTTTCCCATATTTTCGGTATGAAGTTACTTTTTGTATGGAAATATCCATATCCATTCATAGAAGACAATTCGTTGTTGCCTTTTGCTTTCTTCTATTTGTCTTTACTAATAATGTATTCCATCCTCATATGGGAAAGGGAGAGGTGTCCTAACTCCTAATCCATGATTATTTGAAGAAAAAGAAACCAACCTCTTCACCATCCATTTATTTGGTAGAATCAGATAATCACATTGCAACCTCCGAATTTGCAGGAGCAAGGAAACTTTTACTATCACAAACTTCATTTCTACTTTTGTTTATAGCATTGTCGGTGACTCCTTATATGGAAACAAGGGATATGATTTTATTCTAATAAGTCTTTACATGCTCAACTTGTAGTTAACTATTGTATGTTACCCGTCTTTTTCGTAATTAGGCTCACCGATAGAAAGAATATGAACAGAAAATCAAAAGGTTCATACTTTGGGATCGTATCTGACTATTTTATGGTCAGAAATTTCTTTAAAAAAAAACTATTTGACTCAATTAGAAAAGTTATAATAAAATTAATGGTGATAAAAACGTTAGAATTGTGTCAACTATGGGCCTTTTTTATGTGTATATGTATGAATAAGTTTTACAATGGTATGTGAGATTTGAGTATCCAACCATATGATCGTGGCAATGGAAAACATAGTGGGAAAAATATATTTACCTTAGTATAATACCGACAGCCCTTTTCTCCAAGAGTGACCAAAAGAAGCTTCAAGTTATCATGCCACAAGCTCATGGCGGATTCATCGTCAATCTTATTGCTCCCGGTCAGAAATTCGAGCTCATTGTCGCTGACCTTGATCACATCCGCCTTGTTCCATATGCTCTTGATCTGTTCCTTGGCATATTCGGCCGACGGCCAAAGCGGCAGTCGGAGATTCGGATCGTAAGACAGCAATGCGCCGGCACTCTTCGCTACCTCCATCGCCTTCAGGTGAGCCGATCGACATGGCTCGACGATCAAACTGATGGATCCGTAATGAAACACTTTAGCCTGTAGAAAAAACAAAAGAAAAAAAAATACAACAATCAAACAATCAAGCTGAATTTGGGGGAAGTTGTTCTGGATAAGTACTTGGCGAAAAGTTGGGATGCCTAGAAATGCTAATTCGCCTGTTTCGACAGTACGCACATCCTTTGAAACACTCTAATCTTATTTAATACTGTGGGCCAAACTCATATTATAAGAAAAGATCCAAAAAACTTGGCCAGATCTGAACTGACTAATCGCTGTTTAAAAACGATTATCATTTAAAGGTAAACCCGATTTAAGAGGGAGAGGGATTCAATGTGGATAATAGCCATTAATATCTACTGCAGTAAACCTTGTTTAAAATTAATGAAAATTCAGAAGAAATGAATAGTCAATGCGCGTGAGATACACTCATCCACCACAGCCACGGCAAATCTAATCGGAGAGGGTGATTGGATCAATAATCGTTGATTTCGTATACTCACAGATCTGATGATGTCGAGATCGAGCTCATCTGGAGTGAGCAGCATGTCGGCGCTCGGATTCCGGTAGAACATGAACTCCCGCTCCCCGTCGGCGCGCAGCGTGACGAAAGCCAGCGCGGTGCGTGCGCCTTTGTCGAAGTTGACGCCTGCGGCGGATACGCCGTTGTTCTTGAGTATCCCGGCGAGCATGTGACCGAACTCGTCGTCGCCGAGCTTCCCGACGAACGCCGCCTTCCCGCCGAGCCTGGATACGGCGATGGCGACGTTTGCCGGAGCACCGCCTGGCGCCTTGAGGAATCCCGGCGCTTCCGCCAGCGATACGCCGGACTCCGTCGGCACGAAATCGATGAGCATCTCTCCGAAGCTGACGATGAGACCGCTGCTCGAAGCTCCGTTTGAGGCCGCCATCGATGAATAAAAAAATCGATTTGAAATGAAAACAAAACTAACTGGAGTTGTGAGAGAAAAGTGGAATGAACACTTGTGACAGAGAGAAATGTGAGGTATTTATATTTGTGCCGAGGCGGGTGGGTCGTTGAGGAGTTTCTGATTTGCGAGCAAGTTTCGGGTCGGTGGATCCTGATAATATGTACTGACCGGACTCATTCAGGTGGCTCCAATCTATAGTCAAACCAGGAACTCAGGTAATGGTGGCTTTACCGTACCTGTATTGGTAATATTTCAACGATGGCTTGGACAAAAAAATCTATCGATCTTAGGACTGGCAATAAATTTAAACGAATGCTGCTGGTAGCAATTAGGTAAATTCCTGGATAAGAGGTCTCGAGTCTCAGTAAAAATACTTGATCGGATCTAATCCATAAAAGCCTTTGGACTGGGTGTAGACATCTTAAATTAGTCAGGAGTATAAAAAGCTCTCGGATACTAGGAAGGAGGTGAGTATTTCTATCAACTTAACTACCTAAAAAATCTGGTAATAAATATAGGAAAATGCTATTCATACACACTTTTTAAACATCATTTGTTGACACTATGATGTGTCAACAACCACACTAACAAATAAAAAAATGAATAATACAAATAACAAAAATTATAGTTGTGATTATTAACACACTATGATGCTATTTTAGATTTTTTTTTTATAACTAAAAACACCGGAACTGAATTGTATGACCCATTTTTGAAAAATTTCATTATGAGAATTTCAATATGAAAATATGTGATAACTAATATGACTTAAATTTTTTTTTCTCTCTCTTTAATTTTTTCTAAATCTTGTCTCTACCAAACAACTGTAAGTCCCTACATCTTGCATCTCATCCTCATGGAGGTTGACAAGATGCTGCACCAGGATCACTTTCCTCCACTGGCTGGAATGAAGTCTAATCACGGGCAACCACCTTCTACGAGTGATCTGAAATTTGGTCTGAATCTCGGCGCACCGGTGAATGCACAGGAGGGCCCTCCAGCGGTGACTCCTCCCCTGATTTTCTCTGCTCCTGAGCAGGGAGTGCCTCCATCCAACAAGTCTCTGGTCTGTCTAGAAAGGAAATCAAAATTTTCGAAAATGTCGTTATTCACGGTCATAATGGTAAGGGACCAACTGTCTGTTTCAAGGAAAACATCTAAGCACAGTTCGTCGTAAATATGGCGGCGACCCTCATTATCCATCCTCTGGGGTGGAATGGCATGGGTTTCCAGGTCTTACAGAATCGCTTGAAGACAATCTGGCAGCCGAAAGGTGACTTCAAACTCGTAGATATTGCGGATGGGTTTTATCAAATCCATTTTTCGAATGAAAAGGACTATCGGAAAGCATTATTCGAGGGGCCACATATCTTAGGAAGTCGGCCGCTCCGAGTACTTCCATGGCATAAAGAATTTGACACTAAGGCCGATCTCGTCAAATCGGTCGCTGCCTGGATCAGATTCTTGGGATTGCCGACGCATTACTACCACAATGACCTACTGGCTCAGATCGCAAAACTGGTGGGTGCTTTCATCAAAGCGGATTCGCACACTTTAACGAAGGAAAGGGGCCTTTATGTGCGAATTGCCGTTTGGCTCAATCTCTAACAGCCACTAACTTTGTCGGTGACAGTCGACGGTAAGGCATATCCGATGCAATACGAGGATCTATAGGAGATTTGTTATTCCTGCGCACGGTATGGTCACTTGGCCACTTCTTGCCCTTTCTCTCTGAAGAAACTCACCGGAATACCAAACCTTCACTCCGGGGAATCATTGGCGAAAAGTCAAGATGAGATGGTCAAACCTGCATTAGGTACTGAGGGACAAAATGGACAAAACAATCCAACAGTTGTGCTTGATGTTGGAGAAGGCACTCTGGCATTGCAGGCCACTGACCAGACAGCTACAAACATCTCACGTGATGACCGTTCGGCACAGGCCGAGTCTGGTATGGTGAATAAAAATCCGAGCTGGGAATCTCCTATAATTGACGACATCACAATACCTGGGCCATGGCTTATGGCCCCAAAAAAATACGTCGGCCGCCAAGGGAGCCCAAAGATATAACTCGATCCAGCCCAACAGACGTTAGTCAATCGGGCCGTTACGCGATCCTACACTCACATGTGGATGAACCAGATCTCCCATCCTACAAAATTTCAAACAATCATCTGGGTCACCGCACAGCGAGTTCTCAACCTTCCACTGCTTCGATGAAATCGGTCGAGTCTAAAGGAAAATGCAAACTAAATACGCATAAGAGGATCAAGGGTTCAACTGGATCCGGATCTGCAGCCCAACCGGCCTCCCTCTCTGGTGCATCTGGGTGCCCTCCGGTGAAATCACCGACAACCAGTCCAATTGTCAAAAATGGGAATTTAGGAGCTTCGTCCTCCTACTCCGGTGAGATTCCTAATCACGCAGCAGTTGTGATACCACACCCGGCTCAGATCAGTAGTCCCACTATTCCACCTCGTTTCACTTATAAACAATCTGAGCCCCGCGGGATACATCTGAAGAAGCTCGCAATTCCGAGCTACAGACCATGGACACAAACACAGTCCCACCGCAGGGATCAGGGACCCTGTCCTTGGATATGGATATGGATCAGCTCGAAAATTCTGAGGTTGCCTCTTCGAAATGGTCTGCTGGTGCTGAGGACCATTTGGAAAAAGAACTACACGGGCACGAACTGTTGGGGAGTAAGGGATCTTCTCAGTAACT
>JAOYMZ010054256.1:0-13665 GCA_025802335.1 Pinguicula primuliflora | reverse complement strand
CTCTTCTATGGTGCTCAGGATCCATCTGCTTCATACTTCTGCCAGGGTTTGAATGTGCATGAAGCACATATTTTCCGTCCTCCATGAGTTTTTGATCTCTATGTTGTGTGGTTGTTTTGCACGTTTTGCTGTCTTTTATTTTTGTCTGGCGGTAGCCTTCCCTTACATGAAAAAAAAAAGTAGCAACTGGGATGAAACCGCTGGTGTATTCATTTGCGTCGTGGTTGCTTTCAAAAAGTATATAAAAAGATATAAATACAATTAATTAATTATTATTTTTATTTATTTATAATACTAATTATATAATTGGTCTTTAGTGTTTATTATTTTACTTCTTTTTTCTTTTATACTTCTATATTTATTTTCTTTATGAGAAGTACTAAACTTAACAAAAAAATTTGTGTATCGAATATGATGCATATAAAAAATTTGGCAACTTCTGATCGTCAAATAAAATAATAGTTTGTTTTGTGAATTCTCTTGCGAGGATGATCATTCAACTGCTACAGATTTCGATTTCAATGACTTTATCACTGATGACATAAAACCTTTAAAATATAAAAGCTACACAAAATTTCAATCGCTTTCCGATGTCTAAAAATTTTGATCCCTTTGAGAGTTTTCTCTGCACGAGAATTCTACAACTAATATTATATTTTACTTTTAACAATTGCAAGTGGTCAAAATGTTTTGCTTGCCAAATTCACTATACAAAAAAATTAAGTAACGGTACAATATTTTGTTAAATTTTTATGCACAGAAATACTATAAATACGGAAACATATTTATTTTGTAATGTTATTTTATTATTTAATATTATAACTATACATTTATTTTTAAAAAAAAATTATATAAATAAAATTGGTTGTCGATCCAATAAATATTCCTGAATCCGCAATATTCCTTAATGTCATCCATAAAAAACGTATTTTACGTCATGCATTTGCTCATCAAATGAGATAAATGGTGTGGCCGATTTAATTATTAAATTCCATAAAGGCTTAATTCTGCATAGATTGGAAATTGTCAAAATCATATTAACACTCGTCAACAAACCCGCGAAGTAGGGGCATTAGAGTAATTAATAATCCGCTGAACATTCTAGAGAGAGAAATAATCACATTAATTTTCAAAATTACAATTATATTCTAACTATGGGCTCCACCATATATATATAAAAATAAATATAAGCTTTCATATATGCTTGGAATAAGGAAGATGAGAGAACGTCTATGAATATAAGCTTTGATATGTGCTTAGGTCAACCCCTCTTTGACTTATAACTCATTTATTCAGGACGGTCTATAGATATGACAAATACAAGGAAAGAGGGAGCTAAACGAGAAAGAGATTAGTGATCTACAAAATCTTCTTAACACAATTAGCGAGTACTCATATCCATGAAGGCACAGAAGACACATGGAAATTTACATGAGGCAACTCAATTACATATACAACCAAGAGTTTTTACATAAACATCATTCCACCGAGAACTCCACAAAAGGAAAGCAACAGCCAACATGGCAGAGAAACTATAAAAAGTATGGAATAGATATGTACCTGCCAAAACTATCATTCATCCATGGCAAATGATCTAGGACCAAAAATGATATAATGAAACTTTAGGACCCACGACACCCCCCACACCCTCTTACATTCCTAAATAGGGGGGACCCACACACACCAACATGTGTGTGTGCTCTCATATGGTGTGAGTGGAGTGGGTGAGGGTGTGCACACACTTGGAGGTGCCTTATAGTGGGACTCATCCAGGACCGTCTACCGACAAAAGCTAATCTAAGAAGTAAGTGAATCATCCCTCCCGATCAAGATATAGAATGTAGCAAATGTAATTCCGCGAATAAAATAGGAAAACACCTTCAGCGAATGTCGGGGATTGATAGACATATACGATAGAATTTACCGATGGCTTGTCCACTCTTAACATTGCTGGGAATGCCCAATCGCCCACCCCACAGCTAGCTCATTGTTGTAATATTGTCCAACATGAAGTACATAATGAGTTGCAAACCAACTTATAAAAAATGTGGTGCTACAATCTATCACATTGGGCTCAAGGTTTTAATGAGAGTAACTCACATCTTTCTTATAAATTGGTCCATACACATATCTGCGCACACATGGCATGAGCCGAGATAAGGGAGTATATTTTCTAACATGGTATCGAAGCGAGCAATCTGCGGCTAGATTGTTTTCAGGTATGAGATAATATTTTAATACTCTCTCTCAAGTCCAACTAGAGAAATTCTGTTGAAACTTGGGTTACTACATGAATAATACGCGATTAGGCCAGACCCCATTATGTGGTCAATACTCAAGACATTCCCATAAATAATCAGGACTCCATAAACAATCATTGAAGTTCCCACAATAAGTCCTGATTTTGGTCAAAACACCCCATGCCCCCATGAGTCAAATTCACTCGTCCCCACACCAATACCAAATTTGGGCCAAATCCCCATGGCCCCTTCACACACGCGAACCCAATTCACTAGTTACAAACTAACTTATTAGGAAATGCGCTTCTACAATCTATCACCTTAAGCTCAAGGTACTAATGAGAGTAACACACGTCGTCCTCATAAGTTGGCCCATACGCTCACCTGCGCACACATGACCCGAGCCTAAAGAGGAATGCCTTTTTTCTAACATTGGTCCCTCAATGGAAGAATTCGAGCAACTTCGGCGGCAGTCATTGAGGCAAAGGCTTGGTACCGTATTTGGGCTTCCACAATCTGGAACATATGGAAATCATGCAATTTGTTGTTGTTTGAAGGCTAATTTGAACAATTAGAAGCCACAAAGATGAAGATTCAACTGGATATCCGGTCGATCTTGAGGATCAAATTGAAAAATGGCAGCAGATTTACAATGTTGAGATCTTTTTAGGTAATTTGGTCCCAATATTGGCTGGTATGTAAAAGGCCCCAATGAGGCGGATTAGGGCGACAAACCTACTTTTGTACAAAATTTAGACATATTACTTCATAAAATTTTAACTTTCCCCCAAAAAATATGTGCTCAATCATACAGTGCACAATAGTTTAAATGGTGCACAATATTACATTGGTATGTACGATAATCAAAATTGATAACACCATTAGAAAACTTATATACATGATATTAAAAGCTCCATATTTTGGTGAGATTTCGGTGACATTCAAAAACCTAATAAAAGACTATTTAGCTCAAGGTAAAAATGTGAAAAAAATTACCGACGACGAAGCCATCAAAACTGCAATGGAACATTTGGAATCTTGATCTCTTATGTTTAAACTTTCACAAAATTACCAATTCTTATTACCGTAGTCAGAATTATGATATTGTGCATCGTAGTGCATAATTGTGCACCATATGATTGTGCACCAGATCTTTCATGTATTTATTGAACAAATATCTTATTATGGGTCATAACATTGAAAAATATAGAAGCCTTCAATCATGCAATGATAGGGAAATGGGCAAACAGAATTATACAAGAAGAGGACTCCCTGTGGAAGCAGGTGCTGAGATCAAGGTATGGAACGAATAGAGTGCTAAGAATTGGAAAAATTCGAGAATTAAAGGAAGTGTAGCTTCAACAACGAAGACAAGAAAAACCACACACGTCCATCAAGCATGCTCCACACTGGTGGCATGACACAAATCAGATACTAGATCAAGAGTGCTATCAAAAGATGTGGAAACTTAAAACATGCAGAGGGAATTGCATCCTTTTTTGGGAAGAAGAATGGATAGGAGAGTAGAATTTGGCAACACTCTTTCCGCGGCTATACAGGAAAGCCAGATACAAGAAATGCACAATCATGAAGATGGGATACTGGGAAAATGGACTTTGGAAATGGCAGATAAACTGGAAGAGGAACTTGGATATACTAGAAGAAATGAGTGCAACTGATTTAAGTAGGAAGAGAAATCCTACTTATGCTATGTGGCTTAACTTAAGCCCACTAATGTAATGAGCCTAATGGGCCTTTATGTAAATACTCTGCACATTTATTAAATCAAAATACAAAAAAAATTAATTTTAAAAAAATAATGGATTTTTTTGTCTCATGTGTATAAGCTTTCTATTGGTGTGTTCACTTTCAACAGCAGACGGTGGGCGTGGTCAAAATTGTGATTATATGATAAATAAGTGTAAGTATTTATAGCTATAATATCTTTTATATATATTACATGGAATCGAATTTAATTAAGTACATGGCCGGACCTAATTACTCCACTATATGTGAAGAATAAATGAAGTAACTTATGGGGTTTGCAGCTATAGAGTTCAATGCATGCACTACCCAATACCCATACAAACATTTCTCTATATAATCATCCAAAACTGAGGGAGTAAGACACACATCACAACTACTATTTACACACAAAAATGGCTTATAAATCAGCTTTTTTCTTTGTTCTACTCATGATTTTTCTGGCAAACTTCTCTCATGGCCGTCAGCTTCTAGAAGAAACGGATAGTTTGGATGACGCTGTATCCTTCTTTTGGTGGCGGGGATGCCCACCACCACCATCACCAGCAACTCCCGGAGCAGTGGATTTTACCGATTCCGAAGCATCAGGAATGGGGGATTCACTGCGGTACCGTTGGCGTTGTCGCAAGCCCAAAAGGTCACCACCGCCACCGTCAACATCACCACCACCACCTTCTGTACTACCTCCGGCTCTCTGAGTTCTTTATGTCCCGGCCTTAATCATGTCCCCATTGTTGCAATAAAAAGCTCCGTTGTGGGTTTATATATTCATAACATATTATCGTGCTGTATTGAATAAGGGGACATTAGTGTGTGTGTTTTGTTTGCGTTGCACTATGTTTTATCTTTTGAGATGTTTTGAGTTTATCGTTCAATTGCTTCCAATTATCAATTGAAATTCCGAATCGTGGAATTCTTTTTTCAGCACTTTATGGTTACCTATTTATTAGTTATTCCATATGATTCTCTGGATTCCCCCGAGACCAGGTGAATATAGACTTGCAGTTACTTGCTTTAAACCGAACGATGGATCCAGAATTGGGATAGGGGGCGTCCCACGAGATCACTCAAGCAGACTGGTTGAAGGTTTTTCAATGTCTATAGATTCGAGAAGCAGCTACAAGCTGGAGTCTATTATACAAGGAATCAATCACTACAGTCCCAGAACGAACATGGAAATCGGTATTGAGGTCGAACAATCCCTCCATTTCTTGCTAACAGGATCAAGATGCCCCTGGTGGGTATACCCGCACTTCACCTGGATAAAAAAACTAGTGCAGGAACATCCCCATATTTCCCTTAAGAGAATGAAGAGTGGGACTCAACAAGTAGCTTTGACGTCAGCCAAATGGGGTCAGGAGAGCGGCAATCACAACTTCTATATTGAAGGAGAACTCCGAGGCATCACAGCTTAAGAAAAGACAACAGGTAATGAAGGCCTCCCCGCAGTTAAGTCTAGGATTAGGCACATAGATAAGCACACACAGGATGCGAGGCACACTCTAAAGCTTATTGTAAAAGAGTCAAAATCGAATGTCGTACTCTTTTTCCTCTTATGGATTTTCCTCTTACCCCGAAGGTTTTCCGGAAGAGATTTTGAAGAGGCAAGACGATTAATACTCTTCACTTAGCGGGATCCGGACGGGTGGGGGTTACCCATTGTTAGTCCGGATATATAGGCTCTAGGTAACTAAAGGGTAGAAGTCCTCATTAGGTCACCTTTCACATATGCAGCGGGGATGAAGTATTCTGACGAGACTCAAGCCCAAAATCGAGATCATAAGGTTGTAAATGCAGCCTACAAATACTGAAGATGAGTCAAAAGTAAAAGAGGAAAGGATGAAGATCACCTCTCCTTTTAGAAATGAAGGATGGATAGCCTAGATTAGAGAAGAAGGATACACAAACAATGTACTTGTCATTTCTACTATCAATAAAGAAACGAATTTTTTGGGAAAAAAATATGATTTGAACCTTCAATCTATTATTTAAAGATGAATTATCTTACTTCATTGTACATAATCATGAAATCATAATACCTCCAAGGCAGAAAAATTCAACTATTAGACATAAGGATTCAATATCCTAAAAGAGCATATCAATACAAAAATCGATTAGATTAAATTTTTTTTAAATCTATTCTTGTATTTCTATCAAGAGATGACTTGTCCTCCAAGGTCCCTGCAGAATGTTAGAGATACTTGTTTTAATGTACACAGAACAAAGTTCTATTTCTACCTGTAGCCATGCTGCGGTTGAGGCTATTTTCAGTCCTTGTAGCAAAACTAATGCTTTTGCTTCCAGTGTTGTGTTGTAATTTATTTTCTTTGTGAAATGGCTTTAACTAGATTTCCTCTAATGCCTTTTATTAGGAAACCTCCACCCACATTTCTTGTAGCAAAACTAATGTTTTTGCTTCCAGTGTTGTGTTGTAATTTATTTTCTTTGCGAAATGGCTTTAACTAGATTTCCTCTAATGCCTTTTATTAGGAAACCTCCACCCACATTTCTTGTACCTCTTAGGACATAACCGTGGAGTTAAGTTTAATGGTATTGATATTAGGAGGAAGGCAAACCTTTGCAACTTTTTTTTAGATAGGTACTTGACTTCATTAAACCAAAGAAACCTGTACACAGATTTCTTTGTACACAGATTCTGCTCTCTAGAGTACTATGCAGCTAACATTTACAAAAACTAAGTTTTAAAATTGACAAAGAGGAGCTAAATATGTACTAATGATCGGTACCATCCGCATTTTGCATACATTGCAGCTGAATCATGTCTCCATTCACTTAATGAGTAGATAGAGCTCGATTTCATTCTTGCTTCAAGCCAAACCTTAGCAACTATGACTCCACATGGTGGTCTAACGTCAAACAAACCTTAGCAAAAGAATGGTTTCAGGGGCAATGGGAGATAAAGTTGGGAAATGGGCTTGGGATTAAATTATGGGAGGATGAGTGGCTAGGGAACTCAACCTTAGCAGTAAAATTCTTGACCTTGAGGTTATACTAGAAAAATCTATACATTAATATAGGATGAGTTTAGCACTTTCAATTGTACCTTTGCAATCTTATTAGTGAAATAACACTTTTTCCTTCTTTTTTACAATCTTTTCCATATCTTCTTATTACCCACAAATTCTTATACGGGATTCCATTTCACCATGACTTTAGGCGGGTTATATCTAGTAAGAGTTAAGGAGGCATGAGTATCAGATTTAGGGGAATGGTGTGAGTGTACTGGATATGGGTTTGGACTGGAAGAGGGAATTGAACAACAAGAGATGGGGGAGGTGGATGAACTAACAACTTTTTTTTATCTAATGTTACACTACAGGAAAATGACCCTAGAATGAGCAGGATAATAGCTTCTAGTTGTGTATTTGGATATGTTATCCAAAACTGCGGTTGTATTCTCGGATCATGCCCCGCTTTTGGTTGCTCTAACTAAGGCTTTACCTCGAGTGGCCAGTCGTTTCCAGTTTCACAAATTTTGGGTGAGATACCCTGGTTTTATGAGCGCTGTTAGAGAGTCTTGGTCCGAATCTATCTTGAGTACCAATCCTGGTCACATCTTTTGTGCAAAGCTGAAAAGATTGAGAAAAGATCTAAGGCACTGGAATAAAATTGTTTATGGAAACATCTTTGCCAATCTACAAGAAGCTGAAGAAAAAATCAGAATCCTTGAAACAGCAAGGGATCAAACAGACCGAGAGAAAGACCAAACTGAGTATGAAGAAGCCATGGAAAACTATCAACATCTGGTCTCAGCTGAGGAACTGTTCTGGAAAGAGAAATCTAGAGTGAAGTGGCTGAAAGAGAGAGATAAGAACACAGCTTATTTCCACCGTACAGTCTCCCTCCGAAGATACAAAAATGCCAAATTCTTCTTTCCTGCAGCAGATGGAGGAATTTTGAGTCACGAACAGATCCCAGAGGTTTTGATATATCATTTCTCTAATTTGCGTAAGGCTGAGCCCACTTCCTCTTCAGACCGATTATTAAGGCTCATCCCTCATCTAGTGACTGACAGCATGAACGCAGAACTTATCTCATGGCCTGAACTGGACGAAATTAGATGTGCGGTCTTTGACTTGAATGGAGACAGTGCCCCTGGTCCGGATGGCTTCACAGGTTATTTTTTACAAGTGTGCTGGGATATTGTTGCCTCTGATCTGATGAATTATGTGCATTCTTTCTTTGCAGGGCATGAGATCCCCCGTGCAGCCTCTTCCACACTGTTATGTATGGTTCCAAAAATCTCAAATCCGAGTAAGGCCTCTGAGATTAGACCAATAAGCCTCTGCAATTTTGTGGGCAAGATAGTGAACAAGATCCTGGCTTCTAGACTTGCTCTGATATTGCCCAAAATCATTTTCCCTCAGCAGAGTGGCTTCGTTAAAGGGCGAATGATTTGTGATAATACATTGTTGGCTCAAGAACTTATTTCGTCACTGGATAGAAAACAAGAAGGTTTCAGTGTAATCATCAAACTTGACATGGAGAAGGCCTTTGATCGAGTTTCTTGGCTACATCTTATAAGAGTACTCCGTGCATTCGGGTTTGGGGAATCCTTTATTGACATGATATGGAGAATCCTGTCATGTAATTACTTCTCAATTCTTTGGAATGGCCAACCCTGTGGCTTTTTCCTACATCCTGGGGGGTTAAACAAGGGGATCCACTCTCGCCTGCTCTCTTTGTAATTGCAGCAGAAGTGCTCTGCAGAGGACTGAATAATCTGATAGAATCAAAGCCGTGGTGTGCTTACAAAACCCCAAGAGGTTGTCACAGCATCTCTCATCTGGCATTTGCAGATGATTTCCTGTTATTCACCAGAGGGACTGCTCGTGCTATGCAAGAGGTTCTCTCTTTGTTGCGGGAGTATAAAGGCATGCCTGGACAAAAAATAAACCTGCAAAAGAGCAGTTTTTTTTATCTCAGATAAGGTAACTGATTCAGATCGGGATTGTATCAAGGATTGGACTGGTTTTTGTCATAGCTCCTTCCCACACATCTATCTGGGAATTCCTTTGTACAAAGGACGAAAAAGCTCCCAGTTATTTGCCTCCTTGCTATTTAAAGTGCAAAATAGGATTGAATCTTGGAGCAACAAGTATCTCTCTACTGGAGGGCGATTGACCCTCATTCGTCATGTGTTATCCAGCCTCCCAATCTATCAGTTTATGACTCTGTCCCCTAGTAAAACAATAATAAAAAACTGGAGCAGCTGCTAGCATCCTTTTTCTGGGGAGAAAGGAGTGGCCGAAAGAAGAAACATTGGATATCATGGAAAAAGGCGTGTCTGCCACAATTGGAAGGAGGTTTGGGAATTAGACGGTTGCAGGATGTCAGTTTATCTGCAGCCATGAATCTCTGGTGGCAATTTATGAAAGGGGAATCCCCCTGGGCTCAATTCATGAAGTGGAAATATGGTTCTCGCTCTCTGCATCCAAACTTCTTCAAAAAACCTTGTAGCTCTAATACTTGGCGCAGGTTGCTTGATATCAAGGACTGCATGATTGCAAACACTAGGTGGCTGATTGGAAATGGTCAGGAAGTTAACTTGAGATGGGACAAATGGATTCCCAATAAAATACTTGGCCAATCAGTTCCTGGTGCTTCTTCAGAGCTGGTTAGTTCTTTAATCAGAGATGGGAGATGGGATTTTGTGGGCTCCAATATCACCATGGAATTCCATGGTCTGATATCTTCACTTGAAAAGGTGATTGCACAAGACAAACCAATTTGGGAACCAGACAAACATGGAGTTTTCACCTTTAAGTCTGCTTGGGACACAATTAGATTTAAGTCGTCAAAGAAAGGATTGTTTGTAGCCATCTGGGACCAGCATGTTCCTCTCAAGATAAGTATTTTAGTTTGGCAAATCCTCTGGAATGCTATCTCCGTAGATGAATGTATACAAAGCAGAGGAATACGTTTAGCACCAATTGTGTTTGTTGCTCTTCTAAGCAAACGGAATCAGTAGATCACCTATTCTCTAAAGGGGAGCTTGCTCGGAAAACATGGAAGCTTTTGGCATCAAATATAAAGTACCATTGGCAGATTCAAATATAGAAAATAGATTGAGCCTCTGGTTTGGAATGAAGGGGGAACCCTCTATGAATTATCACTGGAAAGTGATCCCCATGGTCGTCTGTTGGTCTATTTGGATCCACAGATGCAAGGTCAAGTTTGATGAGGTGAAACTGAATGTCCCCTCTGTGATTATCTCAGCTGAACATCTACTTAACAGTATCATTGGTTGCTCTAAATTTAGAGGAGAACAATGCAGGGAGGAGCTATATGCATCAGTCGATCCTCTAGTTAGACCATCTAACAATGCAGCTAACTAGATAACAGACTCTTGTCATATGAACTGTGCAAGAATATGTTCCGAAAACTCAGGAAAAATGAGTATGGGATGTGTCATTCTAAAAGCCTCTGGTGATTTTGTGGAAGCCTTCACAAAAACAACGCAACATAAACTCTCTGAATTGGATGTTATTGAAGCTTGTATGCGAAAGTATCAGCATTCTCAAACCAGTATAGAGGTTGCTATTCCTTGCCAATTCAGCTACATTCTATCTCGCCAAATCAACAGCTGCTCGTGGAAGCACTTTGTTCGCTACACTCAAATTCAACAACATCTACAAGATCCCAGTATATATCGGTTGACACAACCAATCAGACACAATCAGAATATAGTTGTAACACTGGCTAAATGGGGATTTGCAAATGGAGACCACGATTTCTATGCTGAAGAACAACTCTCCGTTTGTGTGAAATGAATGCTGGCATGGTAAAATATCTGGGCAACAGAACCTTGTCATCTGAAGATTTGAGTTACACGGTTCACAAGCTTGGAAATCTCAAGATGCCTCGACTGCTATGGAATTCCCAATTCGTGAATCCATTTGCGATCTTGCTTGTCACGGGGTATATGCTATTATCATAGCAAATGCCCCCGGCAAAGGTACCATAGCTGAACTTATTCTCTTGGAAAATATTGGTTGCTTGTTGATCGGTGATAATAATGTTGATCAAGATCAAATATATGAAGTTGCTATAAAATTTTCTATGATGCTAATGTGTTACTTCTCTGTTTCAATCTTATGATGTTGCTGCCGAGCCAAATATCTGGACAAGCAGAGCAGCTCCCCAGAAGCCATCCCAACTCATAGAATTTGCAGCATACTTACTTCCAGTGGGGGTGTTCAAACCTTAAAAATTATGCTGAGTAGCCCCTTGGCGATTGCAGATACGCTGCATTATCCTGACTTGCTTGATGAATTAGTTGAAGGCCATCCGCTACAGCTGCATGGTTTCAAAAACCTGGAAAACTCAAGCTGCCTCGACTGCTACGAGATTTCCACTTCGTGAATCCACTTGCGGTCTTGCTTGTCATGGAGGTGTATGCTATCATCATAGCAACGCCTCCGGCCAAGGTACCATAGCTGAGCTTATACTCCGGGAACATTTGCTGATTTTTGTTTGGTGATGATTATATGGCTCAAGTTCAACTTATGAAGTGCACAGAATGATTGCTGAATCTTACTAATCACTTGCCGTTGCATTTGATGCATATGGTTGTTGATTCTAAAAATTATGAACTCCCCGAGCACTTGTTGTTGATCTGATGCTAATATGTTGCTAAATGCTACACTCACGGATCAATTTGGTTGCGGAAACCAGAGATAGCTGCTGCTACATTGGATTAATGTTGAGAAACATGTCATTGGAAGGGAGGGGCTGCGGAAAATGGAAAAACGGGAGCTTGCTGCCGAATCTTCTCCTGTAGGACTCAAGTCCAATGTTGCTGAGGTGCACTGGTGTATGAAGGAAGAGGAGCGATCCAAAATGTCTGTTATGCTACAACATGATACAAAACTCGTGTCACTCTTTACTTGTAAATCTTTCTGTTGTTATTTCTTTGTTTTCCTTTTTCTTTTTTTTTATTGAGCATACACTACATGTAATAAAATTTGGCGGAGTAGTACGGCCGCCCAATAAAATTTCTTTTAATATATATATATATATATATATATATATATATTTTGCGTAATCTGCTTAAGTTGCTTAATGAAATCATTTTTCTTATAAAAAAACACTACAGGAAAATGAGGAAGATATATGGAGATACAATACATGCACAATACGGAAATATTTGGACAAGCAGTGCTACAACTAGATCATCAATCAACATGAAGCATATTACGACGCATAAACCACAAAACAATTTTGGCAACTGCAGAACCATTGAAGACTACAATATTTCTGTGTAAATTCATTGAAGATAGACTATCCATAAAGCAAAACTTGCAAAGAAGGTATATGTCACGGGCACAGGATCGTAACGAGTAGAATGGTGGTAGTAACCATTGAACTCAGGTCGGAAGAACAAACCTAGTGCACTCTAAGGTAGGACACGACCTATAAACTCTACGGATGGGAGAACACAAACTTCATGAGCAATAGGATAAACTTCTCATTCCATAGCTAAAGAGTTTTCAATAATGACCCCTTTATATAGAGGTTACAAGGAATTAAAAGACATTAAATTAAAGATAACAATTAAATAAGATTTGAGGCGCCTTGGTAAGTTTGACTTTCTTCCATCAAATTCCTTAATTCAAGCTTTGAATCTTGATTAGGTCCTTGACATTACCCACCCCTTGAAAATTACGCTTGCCCTCAAGCGTAGCGTAATTCAGCGACACAGAAATCCAAAAATGAAACCAAAGCCTTGGGAAAATCGTGGGAAAGCCCTGCTAGAACAATATAACTGCAACAAAAATATGAGTTCAGCCAGCAATTAGCACGTGGGCTGTGATCACTCAATTACTCACGAGATGGGCCTATAATCCTATCCTATAACCCAAGGCCTAAATGCAATAAACTTAATGGTTAAATGTAGTAAACCCAATAGCTAAATATTATAAACCCAATGACTAAATATTATAAACCCAATGGCTAAATATTATAAACTCAATGGCTAAATATAATAAACTCAATATATAAACTATATTTTCAAATGTTATACTATAATTATAAATTTTATCCAATGAAAACAATAAATAAACTATATTAAAATATAGCCCCTTATTTATTCAAATCCTGCGACATCATACTATGGGTCCCAAACGTCATTTAATGAGCCACCCCAATATTTCAAATAATGGACCCCACCACCGTGTCGCGAACAATTCGTGGGATAAAGTCGTATACCACGGATTCTGACACGGAATAGGTACGAATTTGCCCAAGCACACCCACACACACACATGGGTGTGTGTTTGTGGGCCCCACTTGTTGTGAGAGGGCGTGCTTCTTTCGTATCTTGACCTTTCGTGTTTTTTTTTATCAAAATCCAAAGTCGCAGGAGTTATCAGTTTCGACCAAGAGATCACTTTCTTCCAAAAAGATAATCCCAACTACTTGCCAACAAACTATGTTCTGTCATGACCCCACAAACGGGCTACCTCATCATTGGACACTGATACATAATCCCGTGATATCCGTCTCGAGATTGTGTGACCCCAAAATCGCTCTTCAGCCTTGTAGATCAATATCGGATATAATAGAACGAATCTAATAATAACGAGTACAACGAATATACCTTTACGTTGTTGCGGAAGCGTGACGGATCGTAATCACC
>JAOYMZ010054245.1:0-13665 GCA_025802335.1 Pinguicula primuliflora | reverse complement strand
GAGAGGGCGAATCTGTTTTAAGGAAACTGTGATTCACGGGCCTCGGAGATCCCTAACAATTCTTGAAGTTTTTGGTATACGGTATAAGATTGCTCAAGTTTCTTCTTTCGGATTCATGACAAAACCACTGGCTTGAGCTCTATCAATATGCATTAGAAAGGACTGTGTCAGATCATTGTGCCATCCTTCTTAAATCAGAGAAGGTGAACTGGAGTCCAAAGCTACTCAATACACCGAATGGATGGCAGTACACTGCAGGGTTTGATGACATGATTAAACAAGAATGGAGTGCATTGCAAATTACAGGCACCAAAGGATATGTTTTTCATCTCTCTCTCAAACAGCTTCGCCGGAAGCTAAATGTCTGAAATAAACAAACATATGGTAATATTGATAGGAGAATGGAGAAGCTGAAAATGAACTTGCTGAACTAGACTTGTTGCTTTCAATTAGATCCTTGACAGAGAATGAATTGAGACGAACGAAAACAAGAATGGAGTGCATTGCAAATTACAGGCACCAAAGGATATATTTTGCATCACTCTCTCAAACAGCTTCGTCGGAAGCTAAATGTCTGGAATAAACAAAAATATGGTAATATTGATAGGAGAATGGAGAAGCTGAAAATGAACTTGCTGAACTAGACTTGCTACTTTCAATTAGATCCTTGACAGAGAATGAATTGAGACAAACGAAAACCTGCTGGTCTGAGCTACAGCAGGGGCTACTGGATAAAGAAAGACTGCTGGCACAAAAATCACGTTCAAGATGGATAAAGGAGGGGGACCAAAATTCAAAATACTTCCATTCGAGAATTAAAATAAGACGCAGGAACTCGAACATATAAGGTTTATATGTTGAAGGGGTTTGGTGCTCAGATGTTGCAGGGGTAAAAAATGGTATCACAGATTATTTCAGAACTCAATACTCCTATGAAAAATGGGCCTGACCTGTCTTAGATATTCATGCAGATAATCTGGTCACAAAAGAAGAAAATTAAATGCTTACTCAGTCCTTCAGCGAAGAGGAAATTCACTTAGCTGTGTGGAGTTGCAATCCTCAGAAAAGTTTAGGGCAGATGGTTATAACTTCTTCTTTATCCTACGCCAGTGGGACACACTAAAAGGATCCTTCATCAATTTTATCCAGGAATTCCACAGGACAAGAAATTTGTCTAAGGGACTTACCTCAACTCTCATCACCCTAGTCCCAAAGATTGGAAATCCTGTGGCCATGGAGCATTATCGTCCTATATCTTTAGTAAGTTGTGCCTACAAAATCCTTTCAAAAGTGTTGTCAGCAAGGCTCAACAGAATAATTGGCCGAATCATATCTAGAAAACATACAGGTTTCATCAAAGGACGACAAATTTTGGATGGGATATTAACTGCAAATGAGGTGATACACACCTATAAGCGATCAAAGAAGCCTCTTATTATGATGAAAGTTGGCTTTACAAAAGCCTTCGACTCCATAGAATGGAGCTATCTCTTCCATATGCTGCGGAAATTCAATTTTTTTGAAAAATGGATAACCTGGATTGTGGAGTGTGTATCCACTGCTCGAGCTTCGGTTGTAGTGAATGGAAGTTGTGCTGAGGAGTTTTAGCTTCAATGAGGTATACGTCAGGAAGATCCTCTCTCACCATGTCTGTTTTTTATGGCAGCTGAAGGATTAAGCATGATGATCATAAAAGCAAAAGAAGGAAACTATATTTAGGGCGCAGTTATTGAAAACATTTCGATTTCACACCTGCAGTACGCCGATGACACACTATTATTGGTGGAAGGGAATTTGGATAGCATTGTCTCATCAAAGGAGTTTTGCAAGTATTTGAACTCATCTCAGGACTCTCGGTTAATTTCTTGAAGAGCTGTTTGTATGGCATAAATATGAGCCATGGAATCTTATGCTGAGTGCCTTATTTGCCAAACAGGGAAAATTCCTTTTGTGTACTTGGGGCTCCCTGTGGGAGACAACCCAGGAAAGGTGAAAATGTGGGACAAACTGCTTCTAGACATGGAACAGAAACTATCAAAATGGGAAAATCTATTCCTCTCACTAGCAGGCAGAATAACTCTAGTCAAGTCCACGCTCACAAGCTTGACGCTTTACTACTTATCGATATTCAGGGCCCCCAGCAAGTCTTAAAGAAGCTTAAAAGGATTATTACTAGATTCTTATGGCAAAAATTGCCAGATGGTACTCGTCCAATTCATTGGATTAAATGGGATGACCTGTGTTTGGAAAAAAGAGACAGAGGACTTCAGATTAAAGATCTGGCAACAATGAATGGAGCTCTCCTAGAAAAATGGATACGGAGGTTATGTGAGGATCCAAATAATCTATGAGCCATGATCATCCGAGCAAAATACATGAATGGCATTGATCATAATACAGAAGTATATCTAATCTCCCTACCTACCCATACATCGAGAACATGGAAAGATATCTTTCTCACAAGCACTACAGAACATTGGTTCACGGCAAAACTATCAATGAATATCTCCTCTGGTTCCAAAGCTCTATTCTGGCAGACAAACTAGACAAATGAAGGATGCTTAGCTACCTTGGATAGTGATTTATACTGTTTGTTAAACACCAAACTAAGCACGGTGCAGGAGATCATATCCCCCAGTTTAAACCACATTGAGGAGATGCTACAATTTAGAAGATCCCTGAGGACATAGGAACGAGATCGGTTAGACCTCTTGATACAAAGCATACATGATTATTTGCCCCTGAGTATTGATGATGATAAGTGGTGCTGGTCTTCTTAATCTACTGGTAAATATACTGTTTCAACAGGTTACAAGTTGATCAGACAAGAGCAAACATAGGGGGAAGATAGAAGCCAGCTTTCACTAGCCTGGGTGAAACTACCGCCACAAGGAATACAGCTTTTCACTTGGCATTTGTTGCAGGGCTGAATAGCTACAATCGAAAATTTACGAAGCAGGGGAATACAGTTTGATGCGGCGGTGGCTCGCTGTGTTTGATGCGGCCTTGAGATCAAAACAACCGACCACCTACTGTTGCTTTGTGAGCATGCTAAGGAGACATGGAACCAGATTTGTGAGTGACTGAACATTTCTTCCCCAGAAGAATCAGATATGAAAAGTCATTACATTTCATTCCGAAGCAAGATAAAAGGAAGACTAGGGAAACATGTTGGCCCTGCATTATGGCAAGCTGTCATGTGGTTTCTATGGATTGAACGTAATAGTATTAGATTTGGCTCCGACAACATAGAGGAGGTGACTGAAATGGTAAAACGTTTGGTGTGGATATGGCTGCAGGCTCATCGGCTTAATCCAGTATTTAACACTTTGAATGACTGGTTATGGGATCCTGGTCCAATTCTGATGTAGAAAACTTCTACTACATAATTTGTATCTGTCTGTACATAAACCATTTGGCATGAAATGAAATCTTTTATTTATAAAAAAAATCTTACCACACAAACAGTAGTAAAAAGATCATCTGGAATGAACAAATAAATAAAACATGCTCCTTAGTACATGTTTGTTCTTAAACAAAAACACTGAATGTAATAAAAAATAATTTTCGTGTGGATATATCTAGAACCAAGGGAGAAAGAGAAAAACTCGCATAACACCCAAAGCTCGAAAGAAATTCTTCTGTTGCTCTGGCTACACAAGTTGGTGAAGGAGAATAAAACAAAACCTAAATTGAGTGTCACCAAGTTTGCCAATCACAATTAATTAATTTTAATTTAATTTATTTGTTTCTGCTACATATTTTGTATTATATATTCTTGTTTTTCGTAAAGGGCATTGACATAATAAATCTAATTAAAATAGAATAAAATATTAATTGTTCTCACCCCAAAATCTAAATAAACTAATATATATAATTACTAATGTGATTAAAAATATCCCTAATGATAAATTACACCCCTTCAAACCCACTCCTTGTTCACGACTCACTCACATGGGATGTTGTCGGTCCCACATGTCAGTGTGTGGGACCCACTTCAGTGTGAGTGTGTCGTGAACAAGAGATGAGTTTGGGGGCGTGAGATTTATCATCCATCTAAAAATATATATAAATAATAATATGATTCGGGTCGGGTCGTGAACACCAAACCCAGACCCAGATTCGTGGAACCTCGAGTTAGGCCCCAACCTAACCCGTCATGGGTCGGGTAAATTTTGCCAGTCCTAAATTTGTTATGGGTATCGGAATTGTAGAGTTTTTGTTTCTTAAACTTTGCTATTTGGTTTCAACCATGGGCGGTAATGCAATTTTTTTGGATAACTATGGTATCCGGAACCATTTTGGCCCGACTAATTCATGGAATCCATGCAAAACGACCCCTCCATATGGACCAGATATGACTCGAGCCATTGACCCGCGGTCATGACCCCAACGAATTGTTTGCACCCAATGGGAATTATATCTGATTTCAACTTTGATATTTCTGGCAATGGGCAGACCTAAGAAAATGGTCTATCCATCGCTGGACTTAAATATATTTTTTTCCATCCGGGCCTATAACATTTATTCCGTTGAGCAAAATTGGTGGTAGATACATGGGTCCGCCAGTGTTATCAACATAAAAATTCTAGCCCTGGCCCAAAACGCTGCTTCGCATCGACCATCTCCTGATCTCCACATTTCCTGCCCGGCCACATCTTCTCCCTCCTTCCCATCGGCGCTCCGGTCATCGCGGCAAGATCTTCTACACCGTCTCCCTCCCATCTTCGCAAGGTAATTCTTTTATTTGGGTTCTTGTCCATTTGATTTCGTATTTCTCATTTGTGTGTCTATCTGCAATCAAACTTCCTATTTCCTATTATGCAATTTTCGATAACCGTACTGGGGTTTTATTTGCGTTTTAACTGTTTGTTACCCTCTGTCATCATCTACAGACCGTGTTTTGTCTAATTTGGGTTTATTTTCCTTCCTTTTCGCTTACTTTTGAACTGTGTAATAATCATTACAGGTTTGTAGTTTGATCATTGTCACGATTCCTCTCAGATTTTTTTTTACGGTCTTGTCTTAACCAGGTATCCTTCATATCGTCTTATCTGCACATTCATCCTTTCTGGGGTCATGTTTTGCGGTGATCTCGATTTATTAGAAAGTGTTTCATTTGCTTTCGTTATGAGACTGCTTTCCATGGATTGTATTTTTTCCTTGAGTTTTGGAAATTTTATGCAGTTCTCTGTTTGATTATATCATTTTCTTGGTTATTGCTGTCTCCATTATGTGTTATGAATCTATGATATTCAGGATCAGTGGATCACATGCAACAAAACTTGCTCTTAAAGTGTTGCTTCTTCTTTACGACATCATCTCTGTTTCAGCATCCACAAACAAATTTTGTTTGTTCTCTGCGATGGAAATGCACAATTAATCTGTATATTTGTGTTTTGTAGGAGTCAGACTTCCGTAATTATTATTTTCTCTTTATAATTTCCGGTTGTTTTTGGTGATCTAAGTGTTATCAAGGTGTTTTGGTTGTTTGTGTTTTCTGCATATTTCGTTTCATTGTTTCCTAGTTGCGTCTCTGTTTAGACACGGATTTTAATGCTTCTGATAGTCTTAGACTTGGGGAATTACGGCAGGTGAGTCTTATTAATTCTTCTGTGAGCTATTCATGTGATAATTCTAAAAAAATTGTTCTTGACTGGCTTACATGATTTATATCAATTTTTGTTATCATGGTTGGAATTCACATTTCAGATGCACAACTATTACCCCTTGTGTTGACTTGTCTTGGATTTACATTCTCTCTATATTTTTTATTTTCTAAATGATATGCTCTCTCAGTATGTTTATCAGTATAAATGGAAATATTCTCTTTGTTGGTTGCACTTTAGATTGTTTTTTGCCTTGTAATATGCATTTTGCTGATCGATTACCTGCTAGCCCAAGTGGTGAGCATATAAACCTCAAATGTAAGAGGTGAGGAATACCTGAGAGAAGCAACTTACCTATAAAAAAAATATGTATTTTGCTGCTTCCGCCATAGTTCTGTATTCGTAATTTGTTTTTGAGGCGTGACTCTTTTTCCTATTATGTTCCCCCTTCTATCTCTTACTTGATTTCTCATTTGACTTTCTATGCTGCTATGCGTTTGGTTGGGTACGTCTTAAGATGCCTGAGATGGTTTTCTGTGCATCGTATGATTGCATTACTAGTAGTTCCCGTAGTTGCTTATTTTAGTTGCTAATGCATATTCCTTATGGCGCTAACTGTTGAATGAAAATTGCTTCGCAAGAAGGGCGATTTGTTGCATGTTTTTTTAATTCTTTTTAATTACTTTGATCGTGTTTATTATTCCCCATGCACTTTCTTGCAATATAGTTCCTTGGTGTATTCTCATCTTGTTCTTTCAAAGTTTACGTTAACTGGACCTACAGTGTGTTAAATGAGACTTGCTTATTTTGAAGGGGGTACGAGAGATCAGTCAAAAGCACACTGTTTCTTTGTCGCACGCTTTGGAGAACTGCATCAATCAGAAATGCAAATCTTTGTGAAAACCCTCACAGGGAAAACCATCACTCTCGAAGTAGAAACATCAGACACAATTGATAATGTCAAAGCCAAGATCCAGGACAAGGAAGGAATTCCGCCGGATCAGCAGCGGCTCATCTTCGCCGGAAAACAGCTGGAGGACGGGAGGACGCTCGCTGATTACAACATTCAAAAGGAATCAACTCTGCACCTCGTGCTACGACTACGCGGCGGCGGGACCAGCTGGAGGTTACCTTTCGTCGCCAACCACCTGATGAAAAAACTAAAGATGGCTAGTGAAAGTGGGATCAAAGAAACGATTAAGACATGGTCCAGGGGTTCCACTATTATACCAGAAATGGTGGGGCATCGTATTTCTGTACACGATGGGAGGAAGCACGTAACTTTTCGTATTATCGAGAATATGGTGGGGCATAAATTGGGAGAACTGAAACCACGACGGCTGCATAAGGAGGTCCACTCGCGGGGTAAGAGTACTGCAAAGAGTCCAAAGAAGAAGTGAACGGAGATTCATGGTTTAGGCTTCATTGGCTGAGGGTATGATTTGACTTATATATCGATGAACTTGGTACATTTTCCGTTCGTTGGTCTAATTAGATACAATCACTTGATCACGTACGGATGTTGATTTGATCAGGTGCATCTAGCTTTTTGCTGTTGTTGATATGAGTTGGAAGTTTTCTTGCTTTATTCATTTGTGTTCATTCCTACTAAATTGATTGGTGCAGAACTTGATCTATTTGGCTTTTAATGTGCCGAGGATGAGGGAAATGGCAAAAACTGCGGCCTCGCATGAAACTGCATTGATCTCAATCACACAAAATGATTTTATGGCCTTTAAACACAGAACGATATGGCTTCAAACTATGTTTTCACCGGTTATTGCAACCTCTCCCCCTCTTTTGGGAGTGGACAGTTAGGATGATGGTTAGGGGTGCAGCCGAATTATAATGTTCGAATCACATGCTTTTCAGACTTCACTTGTCCATTAGTCTGTGTATGATTGCCTGCAGAGAACATGAAGTGTGGCATGCATATTAATGTCAGAAGCTCTCAGAACATCTGCTGGAAAGAAAGCAAGAGACGGTATCTTATCAATTGAAGAAATTGCTGCCATTATGTTATCCTTGATGCAAACTCACCGGACAAGAGCGATAGGATTTCAATCCTTGATGCAGTTCATGCCATGATAGTAAAAGTTTCACAGGGCGGAACTCCGCAGATTGGCCATGTCCTTTGCTGTCCTCAAAGGAAATTAATGAGCGATCCAGGAGATGCTGGAAAGCCTGAAAATAAGTAAACAGGTAAACAGACTGGAATTACTGAACAAATGATGAATTACTGAGTACGACGAGTTTAGTTTATAGTTAATTTATACATACCCGTAAGCATAAATTTCGGGTATAGTAATCTGATGTTTGGAAGGTATCATGGATGCTTTTGTATTCTGCAATTGAGAAACATTATTCCGTGGAGGACTGACTGGGACTGGTGTAAGTAAACAAGAAAATAATAATTGGCGCGCACCTTTCATAATAGAATTGAAGTTGCATGTCTCCAGCTCTTTGACTTCCAGCCTCTTCATGCAAACCAGAATATAAAGTTCTAAAACGGAGCAACCTGCAAGCACAATTACAAGTTTATTTTCGTTCGTTTAGAAGATATTTCATTTGCAGCAGACGTAAACCTAAGGCACTGTTCCATACGAGAACCTTTTAAAGCTTCCATCTTTGGTTGTCTTTGAACTCTTGGAAGTGCTGATTTAAAATTCTCAAGTGATAGAAGGCCGGATCTGGAGTCCATGTGACTAACAGCGGAGAACCTTACGTTGATTTACGAAGATATCAATCGAACCGAAGCAAACAATTTTTGCACGTTCAGATGAGAGGAGCCAGACTCACAGAAAGTGTAGTAGATGGCTAACAGTTGAATCCGAATAGCATAATGCATCAATTATTCCTTTGAATTTCTTATCTGCTAGAATGCTCTGTTGATTGTCAAGGGATCTATCATGTAACTCGAGAACAAGAAAAATATATTACACCAAGACTTCAGTTAAGAAGAGCCTTGAGTCAAATAAGTATTTATTTTACAATGATATATCAAACGTTGTTAACTTTAATTATTTGTTGAAATAAATTCCAGTTTTTTTGTAGGATGTCTCTACTACATATTTTCCTACAAGTTCAACAAAATAAAAATTCAAGGAGACACCGATAAGCAGATGATTTAGCAGAGGAAAGGACTATATAATTGAACACGTATAGGTATCAGATAGGTAAGACGCAAAATATTAACGAACTAACATCTGAGCGGATAAGATTGAAGGATACTCGTACTTTTTCATTAAAAGCAGTTGCAAAATCATTTGGTAGCCTTGAATCCGTTGGCAACAGTAGAATGTGCTCCATGAGTCTGCATATTAGCACCATAACCTCTAAGGAGAGACTTGAGGAGCAATTCATTGAAACGAAGGAAAATAAGAGTCACCTTTGCAAATCCTCACTTGTGGGAGGAAGAAACAAGAGCTTCCTGTGTGAAAGACGAGATCTTACACGTTTCTCCAACAGCTGATCCGCATCCTAGATTACCGAAATAGGATTAACATTGTTTCTCAAAACTAGAGGCCAATTAAGTATATGGGTTTCCATAATCAATGAAGCTTGATACATGCATACTTCTTGCAACAATCAGTAATGAATTTCTTAAGAGAAAGGGCATTTTAAATGCAGGCAATAGTTTGACAAGTAAAATAAAGAATTAGGGATACAACTCGTACATTCAGAAGGAGAGACAGCATACCAATCGGCAACTCACTCCAACTACTACAGCTTGAGACGCGACTGATTGCATTGCATCCAGCAAACTATAAAGCAGTTGTTGTTTTCCCTATAAATTGAAAAACTGAGATAATATAATGATCCAAAATTAACTAAAAGCATTCAAGATATGGCAGTATTGGTGGATGGGTGGGATTTAAATGATATGTTACCTGTGCAAAATATTCAAATTCATCCAGCACAAAAATAATTGTTTTATGTGCCAATACGCACTCCCTAATTGAAATTGAGTAAAGAGATTAGCATAGCTTGAAGATTTAAGATATGATGAATGAAAAGAGTCTTATATATCTTTCGAGTGTCAATGAAACCGACCGCAACATAGATATCAGGAATTGGGAGTTGTCATCAAATGATGCCTGACATGTACAAAAAAGAGCAGATAGTAAATATCAAATTGTATTTATCAACTTGCACTAGAATTTCATTACCATTTTAGAGAACAATAATTGATGATCCACACATAACTGCCTGGCTATCTCCTGCATGAGCGTTCAGAATGATGCAAGACGTCAGTGGTATAATTGAATGATTGAAGTAACTAAACCACCAACAAGAGTTGAATAAATTTTGCATATACACGATGAAATGCTCTTCTAGATGGTAATGTTAAGCATAACCAAAGAATTCAACGCGGAACCATGTAAATTGACACCCCAAATGGATCTGTGCTCAAAATTTTACCGCATTCATAGATTTATAGAGATGGAAAGATTCAGGCAGAATCATCTTATCACAACAACTGCTGAACATACATTGCAAAAAATTTAGTTAGAAAGCAGATTGAGCTTTTACCATTGAGGCATAGCATTTAAATTGTCTAGCCTTTTAGTAAAGAAACTTTGAGAACTGATCTTAAGGTGCTTATTGCGTTGGCCTCCCAAATTTTAGCATACGAAAAGAAATACATAATTCCACCAAAATTATAAGAGAGTAGGACCTTCATTGCACATTTATCATCACCGTGCAAAAGCCCATTAAGCTTTATCTGAAGGAATAAAAGCAGGAAATGATCAGAGTATAAAACAAGAAAATTTAGCTTTACAAGACCGCTACCCACAACATATATGATAAATTTAGTATGGACAGCACAATCAAATTATGATACAAAATTTGTACCACAGAAATCATGTCTGTATGTTCTTTAAGCAGGTCTTCCAGAACTATGTCTAGCACCTGACCAGATGAAAGGCCAATTCACGTGAATTATAGAATGCATCTTATAAAATACACAAAAAAAAGAACATGCAATTTGAACTTTTGCATAATGAAGAAAAAAATGCAAGATTAGACGGACCGCAATTTTACCACATCCTCGGGGTCCGAGAAGCAGAGCTGAATTGTTGCATGCCTCAGTTATTGAAGTTGATATAATATGCTTCAATTTACTGAGAAGCAAAAAATGTGCCTGAGTAGTCCAATCTTTTTTTGCCTAAAGCCTCCATCAAGAAGACATGTCATAGATATATTGTAGATATAGATAGAGCAACATATGTTTTGAAATGAAATCCAGATACTTAAACTACTGCAGAGTTGCTCAAATTTGTTTATAACAAAATTATTTGGTAAGTAGTTCCGTCACACTACTGATTATAATATGCTTCAATTTACTGAGAAGTAAAAAAATGTGCCTGAGAAGTCCAATCTTTTTTTGCCTAAAGCTTCCATCAAGAAGACATGTCATAGATATATTGTAGATATAGATAGAGCAACATATGCTTTGAAATGAAATCCAGATACTTAAACTAGTGCAGAGTTGCTCAAATTTGTTTATAACAAAATTATTTGGTAAGTAGTTCCGTCACACTACTGATTAGGAAAAAACTTCAAACCAATTTCACAGAGAAACATCAAAGTAAAGAGTTCTCTCTAAAGTTTCCTTAAAACAATAGTAACAACAGGATAATTCGTTGAAGCTTAGACAAACATAATGTGATCTGGTGAACTTCATCCTTGTCAGCAATCAAAAGGCCGAAAATATACAGACAGAAGAAGAAACTTTAAACCTGTAATTGGAATCAGGGGATTGAGAGAAAAATGAGAAGATGAAAGAAGGGTTAGAAAGCCTGCTTCTGATGAGAATTTTGGCATTCTCCACTTCATTCTCCACTGCATTCTCCATGTCAAGGAATGTCCTTCAGCCTCACGCTTATCCTCTCCCTGATGTAGAACTGAGATTGTGAACCAAGAGGCACACTAATAGGACATATGAGGAATGAGGAGTAATTAATAATGGCGGGAATGTTTGCAACTCTTTTTTGAAGCTGAGTGAATAAACGGATCAATCAATAAGAGAGAAATTATAAATCTATAAAAATTTGTAGATTGGCCTCTCTGTCATAGTAAATGAGTAAAGAAAGTTGTTATATCTTCCTGAAAGTTCATCCGATCATGCACACTAGAGAAAATATGGCCTTTTCTTTCTCCAAATTTCAGATAATTTGGCTAGTTTCTATACCAAAATTTCTACCAACATCTAACCTTTTGTTTGGGAACATCTTCTTCTAATAACAAAATTATACAACATTCTTAGATCGTTTAGCACTAATATACTAAGTAAAATATTATTTTTTCAATCAATCCATTGTCTTCTAATATAATCAAACCAAACATACCCAGTAAATCCCGTCCTTAGACAGGATCTGGGGAGGGTAAGATGTACGCAATCATACTCCCACCCCTCAACAGGATGGGGAGATTGTTTCCGTGGAAACCATCAGCTCGAAAAATAATAATAATAATAATAAAATTAAAATAAAATAAAAATACAATAAAAATTAAAATAAAATAATAATAATAATAATGCTCATAAATCAAAGTAATAGTAGTACTCATAAATCAGAGTAATAGTAGTACTAATCATAGTAATAGTAGTAATAATCCTACAAACATTGATAATAATAGTAATAATAGTAATTATTATTATTATAATAATAATAAAAGGAATAAGCGAATATAGCAGAAATAAAACTACTTACCTCAACCATACAATACATACATCCGAGAATAAGCTTAAAATAATTTAATAAGCTGAAAATAATTTTTAATAGTTTTTAAGCTTAATATAATTTTTAAGGATAAAATAATAAGCTTAAAATAATTTTTAAGCATTGGAACTGAAAATGCAAAAATAAAAATAATCATGTAATTCTAGCATTAAAGGATAAAATCATAAGAATGCTTCAGGATAAAATATGCATGCATTACAAATGAATGCTCATAAATCGCAGACTTCATACACTGTTTATCTACATCATCTCAACTATCCTTTTTCCCCATTCTCCAATATATATCAACAATGATTTTTTCACAAAATCATGCAGAAACCGAGAATTAAGTGCAGAGAGTAGCATAACCATAAGAAAGTATAACCTATATGCAAATTTTAAAAATAAATATGAATTGATACTGCCATTTCATGGATATGAAAAAAATACGAAAGCAGGATACATACCAAAAATGTAAACTCACATTTGACCTAAGATGCGACGAGCAATATACATACATAAAATTAAAACCAATATCTGACCGTGAGGAAACGATTATGCCACGAGCACAACAAAAAAATCTAAAAGCTAACCACATTCAGGAAATAAATTATAGCTTACAAGCGTGGAGGAATTCTACCTCGTTTGGGATGAAAATTCCCGACGGATGGTGTTGATAATAGAGGAAATCAACAAATAGTAGTTAAGGGAGGAACAGATCAGATGGTCTACCGAGAAATTTATCACGTAAGGGAAGTTATACTTATGGCTGTAGATCTAGGGTTTCACCAAAGAGAAATTGGGATTGGAATGCGTATCAAAGCAGGACTTCATGGAGAACCTGGCGGGAAATATTTTCCTTTGGCTTAACTTTTAAAAATTAGAACGAGAAATTATATCCAATCATACTTTAGTTAAATAATTTGCTTTGATAATCTTTATTAATAAAAAAATAATAATAAAATCTTTATTAATATTACAATATATAATTAAAATTGAATTTTAAATAATTATATTTTATAATTTGCATAAAAGACTACTTATACTAAAAATAAAAATAAAAAGATTCGGCAAAGAAAATTCAATGTGCCCATGTGAGCATTAAAAGCAAGTTGAAAATGAAGAATGAAAATGAGGAAAAAGTTGAACCGTGAGCATGCGTGAGACGAAAAATGTACGGTAGTTCACACTATTATTTTCACGCGTTTTCTCCCCTATAAAAGGATATCCTCCTTCATTTGTTTCATCATCCCAAAATCTCTGAGTCTCATTACAGAGAGAAATACTAGAGAGAAAAATAGAGAGTTTGAGTGTTTATCCTTTATTCTCTA
>JAOYMZ010054224.1:0-13670 GCA_025802335.1 Pinguicula primuliflora | reverse complement strand
CGTTATCACCGTTTAACGGAGGGTTCACATTTCCCCTTGGGTTAAGTAGTCCTAAATAGGGTTTTAGAAAATTCCGGTGATGAAGTCACCGGAATCGAAACTAAACATGAACATATGCAATTCAATATATAAGGATTCTAACGATGTGCCCAATTCCGTCAACGGGCGATCCTAGTGACCGAAATTGACTTGAGGGCAAAAATTGAGAACAAAAACTGAGGGGTACGGAGCCGTCCTGAATATAAATAAGTCTAAATTTAAGTACAGATATCATCAAAGTTTGTTTATTGATTCTCATCTTCATCATCTAAATATTCTAAAACACTCTCGAGATGAACTGTAGCATTTCCTGCATTAAAGGAATTTAAAATTAAATATGGATGACATCAAATAAAACTTACTATATAAAATACTTTTACTATCTTGCAGGAAATTATGAAGTCTATTACGCTGAGGAGTAATGACACGTCCACATGTACTAAAAACAGATTCTGAAGCATTTGTAGAAACTGGAATAGCTAGAAAGAAACTTATGCAAGATAGGAAACTTACCCTTATCTGATTTTCACCAACCCAAGACATCAAAATTATCATCATCTGATATCCTCTTCTCACTTAAGTAAAGATTCAAGTCCGACATTACCTTCAGTTCTGTATCCTCTGGACCATCATATTCAACAATCTTTCTTTTTGCACCCCGAAGAACCCCCTGTCACTCGAAACTGACTTTCCAATATCAATAGCATCATTGAGCTCCCGATTCTTCTCACGTTGTTCATATGACGTAAATAATTTACGACCTTAACTCTTTACTCCATCTGTCTCCACAATCTTCCCTGGTGCATTCTTTTCTAAATATCTGGAAAATAACAGCTCAAAGCTGATTCTTTATACCTCTTATCAAATATGGCAGCTACCCCCATTGGGCAATAAACTTTTTTCCAATATTTTTCTAACTTTTCAATCATCTCCCGTGACATAGCCTCAACCACAACGTCATCAGATCGATTCACTTTTGCAGCCTCTGTTGGAGTTGATTGTGTTTCTTCATTCATTTTATGAAAATTAGTTGCATTCCAATGACCAAAAAATATTAGTAACTAAATCAACAGAAATTAAGTACAAGATATCATTCGTTTGGTAAGGGAATTCCTGGACAAGATATTAAACCATGGTAGCATCCATTCACACTAAGAGGGCTCTACGGATTGCTCCGCAAGGCAGGACACCTGTCTGAACGACTATCATTCTTTCTGCAATAACATAGAGAAAAACACATTCGAAATCAAAAGGAAATGACAAAAGACAAGGATTAGGCATGTTTGTTGGAATCATAGTCTTCGTAAAACACAGAAAGAGAAGGATTAACAAAGAATTTTCCAGCACGAGTTGGTTGCCAAACTATGGAAGATCACATTCCTTGGGGATGAAAAAAATCAGGAAGAGTCTACAAAGGCTTCATCGATGGAAGAAGCACAACAACCGGTCCATCTTCAGACCAAGGTGTCCATGAATTCTTGAATGAAATTGAGTTGTTATCCAACCTAAGAAATTTTACCAGAGACGTTTGAAGAAATTTACCAGAGGACCGACCGGTAGTTCACTCGCGCAAGTCGCAATGTATGCCTTTCTCTGATAGCGGCTAGGGTTGGGGTTGGGCGTATATGGAGGGATGGCAGAATTGTAAGTCTAAATTAAAACTAAACCAAACCAAACCAAACCAAACATACCCAGTAAATTCCGCCCTTAGGCAGGATTTGGGGAGGGGAGGATGTACGCAATCATACCCCCACCCCACAACAGAATGGGAAGATTGTTTTCGTGAATACCCCCAACTCGAGAGAAAAAAAACAATAATAATAATAATAGTAAAGTAAACATAATAAAATACTAAAAAGGGAGAAACAAGCATAACTGAAATACCTACTTACCCCAATCATGCGCTACGTACATACTGAAATAGATGGGTGCCTATGCAAATAACGATAAAATTAAAACTAAAACTTTTAAAAAAATTTAAATAGGCCGGGTCCAGGTCCGGGGCGATCCAGGATCATGGACCTGGACTCGGATCCGCCATTCACCCCGGCAGGTCTGGGGCAATTCTTCCATCCCTACCTGGACCATTTGCCTCTCTCTAAACCTAAGTCACAAATTCCTTGCAAAAAAGAGAAATCAGGTGGTAATAATCGATGATACACCAACAATTGCACATCCTCCTGTTAGATAAATAAGGTAGTTGAGATTGTGTAGATAAGGTAAAGATCTAGTCAAACCTTTACCTTATCAAGTCCTATAATCTCGGGACTCAGTTATGGGAAGATTGAGGGGTTGTAATCTATAAAAGACCGTATAGTGCAGAAAACAAATCATAAGGAAAAAGGGATCATCAAAGGTCCAATCGTGGAGTAGGGAATTCTCCCGAACCACGTAAAATTCTTGTGTTCTTTCATACAAATCCTCAAAACATTAATCTTTACATGATATCGTAGCGGGTGGTTTGAGGCCTGAGAGTGTTTCCGAAAAATATTCGGAGTGAATTGGCCCAATGGGCTCACGGGAGGTTTGGCCCAATTTGGGCATTGTTTCAGCAGGTCTCGATGATTGTTTCCGAGGTCCTCGTAATTATTTTTGGGAAAATCCTGAGTATTGATCCCATAATGGGAGTTGGCCCAATTGGACATTATCAGTGTCGTTGTCCAAGTCAAATAGGGTTTACCTAGTTGGACTTGAGGGGGAGTGTTGGGAATTTTGTCCCACATTGGTTAGTAACAAGTCTAATTCACTAATATATATAGGATTGTGGGCTACAATCAATCACCATAAGCTTATGATTTTAATGAGGATTGCCTACCTTCTTAATTAATATTAGCCCACACACGCGCACCTGCGCACACGAGGCTCGTGCCCAGAGAGAGACGAGTCCGTTTTCTATCATGGTATCAGAGAGAGGCGGATTGAAATCCTATTTTCTCTTCTCGTCATCTACCAGAATCAAGTTTATATCTTAGTACCAGTTACAAATCATTCACCAGAATGTCCAGTAACATGGAGAAGGAGAAGGAATCCAACAAAGCAATCATCCCTCAAGCAGATATACAGAAGTACTTGTCCGTGCAGTTTAAGGAGTATATTGAATCTCAGACAGGAACAAATTCATCCAAAGAAGATGAAGATTCATCCATCATCATAGATATGAAATTATATCACCACAATTACGCCTTGTCGGCCAGGAAAATCGAATTAGCAATTATCAGCAAGAATTGCCTGGAATATATTACCGGCGACGCCAAGGAACCACCAAAAGAAGATCCGGGCTATAAGGAATGGAGGAAACAAGACACACAGGTATTTCAATGGATTACCAAGTCAATCGACAAAAGACTTGTCGATCAGTTCATTTACTATCCAAACTCTTTCGAGCTATGGAAGATTCTGGCATGAACATTCAATTCTAGGGAGGACTCACTGCAGATTTTCGACCTAGTTACAAAGGCTGACAGAATAACCCAGGGATCACTCGAACTCACGAACATTATTCGTCGTGCAACTCCCTCTGGACAGAGATTGATAGGCATCGACCAAATCCAATGCATTGTATTGCCAATATTGACACATACAACAGGATCCAATTAGAGCACCGGCTGTTCAAATTTCTGGTTGGGCTGAATCCAATGTATGAAGCAGTAATTCGGGATATTCTCAAATAAAAACCACTACCCTCAGTAGATGTTGCATACGCAATTGTCCGACGGGAGGCTACACAGAGTCAAATCTGGAAATCCTCTTGTGTAGCTGCCAGCGGGTCGGAGAATCCATCATTGGGTGATATTGGGACTGGATTAGCAATTTATGGCTCAACGGCAACAGAAGGGAATCACCAGTCACAGACCATCGGAACTGTAACCCTAGCACCCGAACGTCGATCAAAAAACACGAATCAAGCGATGGGTTCATCATTTTGACGCCCTTTCTGTGATTATTGCCAGAATCCCGGCCATTGGAAGAAGGATTGTTACAAGCTACATAGAAATCCATGGACTCACCGCGGAGGCAGAAGGGGAGGATGATTCGGATATGGACGGAGGGGCGGCCGCACAGCTGTTACAGATGGCGGTCACTTCCCACTGGACGACAACGCAACTGATGAAACTGGAGCTGCGAATCTGAGCCACGATGGTAGAGTCGCCCCAAATCGTCGAGACGGAGGGATTCGTATCGAACAGATCAAGACCCGGATAAATGAACCAACGACACAAGAGAGAGAACCAGGTATGAATAAAAAATGGCATCCGGATGTGAAAAGGCAGGAATGCCCTCCGTATATTTGTGCTGCGAAGTTTTTTACACAGGGTTGTTTTGGGGAAGAAGCGGATAAGGTGGAAAATGGGCCAATTGGGCTCAGAACAGAACACAGGCCTGGTTATAATTCATCCATTTTTCAGCCCAGGTCACGGAAAACCAGGCCCACTTTGATTCTGGACAGTTTTCTGGCCCAAAGAGAAATTCGGAATGGATTTTCGATTGCAGTGCAACTGATACTATTACCTATGAATTATCTGATATTTGTGAAATACAGAAAACTCAAAAGAAGGTCGTCCAAACAGTCAGTGGTACATTTTCTCCGGTTAAAAGTGTCGGGTTTATTCAAATTTCGCCTTCTATAAAGTTATCAAAGTGCCTCTATGTTCCATCTCTATCGCACAAATTGCTCTCAATCTGTCATATTTCAAAGGAGTTGAATTGTGTTGTTAAAATGTATCCTAATTTCTGTATCTTGCAGGACATCCATACGAAGAAAATAATTGGGCGTGGCACTGGGCAAAACGACCTGTACTATGTTGATGAAGTGGCTTCCGAGGGACGAACACTTCTCACTCATGGATCCCCTGACCCTCAAAGTTGGCTGTGGCATCGTCGTTTAGGTCATCCATCGCAGTCTTATCTCCGTTGTTCATTTCCGCAAATTTCGAATATTCTTTTCAATTGTGAAACTTGCATTCTGGCTAAAAGCCATAGATAGCCTTTTTTTTATCAAAACATGTTCGAATTCAGAAATTTTTTTCATTAATACATTCTGATGTGTGGGGGCCTGCGCCTATTGTCGGGGGATAAGGATTACGGTACTTCGTATTATTTATTGATGATTGTACTTGTATGGCGTGGGTTTATATGTTGGAAAACAAGTCTGAGGTTTTCGAGAAATTCTCCCAATTTTATCACATGATTTTCACCCAATTTGACACCAAAATTCAAATTCTTCGATCGGACAATGGGGGTGAATTTGTCAATCATCAAATGAAAAACTTTTGTGTTGAAAAAGGGGTGTTACTTCAAACCTCGTGCTCATATTCCTCTCAGCAAAATGGTGTTGCTGAGCGAAAAAACCGTTTTCTCCTTGAAATTACTCGTGCTTTGATGATTGAGTCACATGTGCCGTCAAGTTTTTGGCCTGAAGCTGTGGCTACCTCAATATACCTAGCAAATCGGCTGCCCACTGAGATCCTGAATTTTCGAACCCCTATCCAGACTTTATCTGATTTTACAAGTATTCCTCCATCTATGTCTTTAACCCCGAGGGTATTTGGTAGCTCTGTTTATGTTCACGTCCCGAAGGCTAGTCATTCTAAATTTGATGCTTGTGCTGAAAAGTGTGTCTTTGTGGGGTATGGGGGATCAGAGAAGGGGTATCGATGTTATAATCCCCGAACACGGCGTATTATTATTATTATGGACTGCAATTTTGTTGAGACTGAATATTATTAACCAATCAAGAGATCAGGGGGAGAAAACAGGTGAAACAGGTGATTCTCTTGATTGGCTTGCCCCTGCTCTGGTGTCTAATCCTACTACAGCACCACAGTCGACTCATGCATCTCACGCGTCTAGCCCAGATTTGTGTCACATCATTCCAACGCCGTGTGTGTCTCAAGTGTCTCACGCACAAGCTCCATCGGCTCCATCTCCTATGGTTTATGAGACTGGGACCTCATCTTCCACATCACATGACACCAACATAGTACATTCGGATCGCGATGAGTCACCTCCTCAGTTAGTTTCCTCTTTGGATGTTCAGGTAAGTACAGTTCCTTCTGAGACTCCTGTTCTAGATTCTGTCACTGACTATGGTGTAGGTGAGCCCACGACGCCAAGGTATACCCTTCCTCCTCGTTACAAGGCTTGTCTGGTGGCAAAGGGGTACATACAGACTTATGGAATCGACTACTTTGAAACATTCTCACCAGTTGCTAAGCTGGATACTAATCGAGTTCTTTTCTCTGTTGCAGCAAACTTGGACTGGCCCTTGTACCAGTTTGATGTGAAGAACGCTTTCCTACATGGAAAGTTGAATGAAGAAGTTTATATGGAAGGTCCCCCCGGATTCTCCGATGATTTTAGACATGGAGAGGTTTGCAAGTTGAAAAAGTCATTATACGGTTTTAAACAATCCCCGAGAGATTGGTTTGGACGGTTTACCCTAGCCATGAAGAAGTATGGATACGCCCAGAGTAACTCGGACCACACCTTATTCTTGAAAAGGCGGGCGCAAGGCATCACGTGTTTGATCATTTATGTAGGTGATATGGTAATTATACGAGATGACTCGAAGGAGATTGAAACACTCAGGCAGAACTTGTTCAAGGAGTTCGAGATGAAAGACTTAGGGATGGTGAAATATTTTTTGGGTTTTGAAATAGCACGTTCGAAGTTGGGAATCTATATATCCCAAAGGAAGTATATTCTTGACTTATTGACAAAGACTAGGTTACTTGAGAGCAAACCCGCAGACACACCCATGGTGGTGAATCACGGCCTAAGAATAATTGAAAAAGGAGAAAACGCAGACAAAAATAGATACCAACACTTGGTGGAAAAGCTGATTTACCTGTTCATGCATGATCCTCAGAGAGAACATATGGATGTTCCACTCAGAATCTTAAGATATTTGAAGGGTTCCCCCGACACGGGAATATTATACAGAAAAAATGGACATCTGAGAATTGAAGCATATACGGATGCTGATTGGGCCATCAATCTTGTGGATCTAAGATCGACCTCTGGATACTTCACTTTTATTGGTGGAAATCTTGTCACTTGGCGGAGCAAGAAGCAGAAAGTCGTTGCATTATCGAGTGCTGAGGCAGAATTTCGAGGAGTAGCACGTGGTCTGACAGAGATATTATGGATAAGGAAATTGATGACTGAATTGGGTTATGTACCCTCTGAACCGTGTCCCCTAAGGTGTGATAATCGTGCAGCTATACATATATCTCACAATCTAGTCCAACATGATAGGACTAAACATGTGGAAGTGGATCGACACTTCATCAAAGAGAAGCTTGAGGTTGTAGCCATTACACTATCTTTTGTGCGATCAGAGGACCAGCTGGCTGACATCCTGACCAAGGCGGTCAATGGGCATATATTTCATGATGTTCGAAATAAGTTAGGCGTCGATCACCCTACGTCTAACTTGAGGGGGAGTGTTAGATAAATAAGGTAGTTGAGATTGTGTAGATAAGGTAAAGATCTAGTCAAACCTTTACCTTATCAAGTCCTATAATCTCGGGACTCAGTTATGGGAAGATTGAGGGGTTGTAATCTATAAAGGACCGTGTAGTGCAGAAAACAAATCATAAGGAAAAAGGGATCATCAAAGGTCCAACCGTGGAGTATGAAATTCTCCCGAACCACGTAAAATTCTTGTGTTCTTTCATACAAATCCTCAAAACATTAATCTTTACACCTCCCACGTAGGAATATGTTGTCCCAGCACCGAGAACTAACGAAGAAATGCAGCGCAAAGGTCATGGACGACGAACGTTGGTTCCTGAACTCTTCACTAATCGAACAAATATTTGTCTTCTCAGGTTATGTAAAGTGGAAAATATCATGAAATGAGTCAACTATAATCATTTTAATCAGAAGCTATAAAAAATAGCACCTGATTAAACAATTTGAGGACCCAAGCCTTAAAAGCCTCAAGACGATCAAGCTTAACCATTATTATCAAAAATCACAGAAAGAATTCAACAAAACTAAAGAAACTTATGGATAAAATAAAGCATTTAATGAAGTGGTTTTAACAACGTAATAATTTAATTCATTAAAATATGACCACATAAATCTAAGTAGTGATCCACTAAATAATTGTATCCAATGTCATAGTTTGAAGAAATTAGATTTTTATTAAAATGCAAGAAGTTAAAATTAAAGTAACCACATGAATTAAATCTTTCTTAAGAAATCCATCCATGGGTAGTAGCTATGTTCCTACTAGAGATCAACATCTCATCAACATACAGGCATGGCCACATAGTTTAATCCAACCATCTTCAAGGAGACCTTGTTGATAAAATAGATCAAATTATCGAACACGGGAACTTATTAATTTACATATTTCAAGCTCTGTTGTGAACGCGCACACTATCTTGAAAGTGATTTCGAAATCACTATGGTTCTAATGGTTAACACGCCGGTAGCTCCCGAAGATTACCACAACCACCTATTTCACACAGCACTTCGCGTTCAGAGGATGGAGAGAGACACCCATTGGAACCCTTGCTAAAAAAGAACTCGAGAGAAGAGAGGAAAATATATGTGGATTGTTAAATGCAAGTAAATTTTTTGAACTCAACAAGGGGTTGTATTTATAGATGGAATTTTCTAGTTGTAGACTCCAACTATAACATGATCAATCATGATTTCTAGTATTCGCAAAACTCCATCCAAAATCGTCCATCTTTATTCCATGTTCGATTCATATATATCCACAATATATTTCTTCTTCACAAAGCAAAAGGAATTGCCCAAAACAATAAAAATCAAATAGATTAATATTTTCTATGCCAAAACAAATGATGGGCGTTTGAGGAGAGCATCGGCCCAGACCGCCACACACACGCGTGATCGACCAGACCGGACTGGACTAGCGCGCACTTGTGTGGGCAGAGCTCATCTCCTCACAAACATTACATAAACCACTTCAAGGAAATGTATATAAACTTTTCATTTCCACTTCTCCAAACCGATGTGGGACAAAAACTAACCTTTACAAGGCATTTATCCAACAGTCTCCCATAAATGACTTGGAAAGGTATTCCCTTCTAGCAAAGGAAGAGCCATATACTTAAATATATATATATATCTTTCGAATTGAATTGATAAATTGTGAATTGAGAATACAACACTGGACCAGTGAGTGAGTGAACTAGGTCATTAACTCATGAGTAAACTAGTATTGATCTCATTTGGGCTCGGGTTACTATCCCCTCATCACGTATACAACTTTTGAGGTGTACAAACTCCTCGATATTATCACTCCCGCGTTCATTTACCACGCCCATGCGCATGCCCTTCGTTTCACGAATGCTCTAGAAAGATTAATTATATCTTTCGTGGAAGGTGTCTAACCTTCACATTCATTAAGGTAACTCACACGCCCCCACATATGGGGTAGAGGCATTAAGAGCCTATGGTAAAGGTTTACTTTCTTTCCTTCTTCTTCTTCCACATGGTCTTTGAACTTGAGTAGCTTTTGAATGTGCACTCAAAACATCATAAATCAATTGAATAACCCTCATATGGATGTGAAACTCATAATGCGTTAAAACATGATAAGTAGGGGAGAATAATAGTCAAAAGTAAGCTAAAACCCCTTGATTAAGGGGTACAAAGTATCCTCGATCAGCAACATTCTGAGGATTCGTGTATTCAGGTTCTACCTTGATCACCTAAGATTAGAAAGTCGTTCGATTGCTATTTTATGTCATTTCTGAGTTTGAAACTAGATATTAATCCTGAAGACTATGTTAAGATTGGGGTTAGATAGTAGATATTAGGACAAAATGCAATAACAACACCAAAGCAATACAATCTATGCTAGGTAAAACTAGTTGGTTTTATGTTGCATGTACCATTTTGATTGTTTTTTATACTAACTGCAAATAATGAGAAGGTGACCATATAGGTCCTTAATACGGCCGGTCTCATGGTTAGAAAAAAACATAGATGCAACAACAAGCTATTATATCAAATGCTAACAACATAGAAATACACATATGACCCAAATGTGTATTCAATTTATAGCTCGGATGTTTGCTTCATTTCCTTTCACCACCAGCAGCGTATCATCCACATATTATAAATGTGTGATCTAAACTAGCCTTATTGTTTGTCCACTCAACTTTCTATCAGTTGTAGCTCGGTTGATTAGAATGTTGAGACCCTCCACCATACTGAGAAACAGGTAAGGAGACAGGGGGTCGCCTTATCTCATACCACGTCTTAGTTAAAATTCCTCCGAGCTACTTCCATTGATCATCACTACTGCTCTAGCTATAGATACACAAACATAGATTCATCCATGTTTCACAGAATCTCATTTTCCACATCATATGCCTCATGAAGTTCCACTACACTGAGTCGAATGCTTTACTGAAATCCACTTTAAAGTGTAGGAGGGGTTGTTTATTTCTCTTGTAAGCATGTATTAGCTAATTAGCTATAGATATACAATTCAAGATCTGCCGCCTTTGAAAAAAGCAGTTTGTCTTTTATTGATCAGCTTTCGCATAACCTGTTGCACCCTGCCAGCTAATATCTTAGATAGGACCTTATAGCAGCATCCCACCATTGTTATGGGTCTATAATGCTCTAAGGAAGACAGACTCTGCACTTTTGGGTCCAAGGTAATGAGAGTCGAGGTAAGCCATGCAGCCTACCCATACTGTGAAATTCCATGACAAAAGCTATGAAATCATATTTGAGTACCTGCCAATTGTCCTGGATGAACTGAAAATTATATCCATCTCCCCCTGAACTCTTATTTGGGCTGCAACTCCACACTGCATCTCTGATCTCATTCTCAGTAAATTGTGCTATTAGCTGCTCATTTTCCTCATCCGTCACTATCACTTCAGTTACTGCTTCTAACTGAGGTCTTACCATGTTTGCTGCATCACAATGCCCTTCGAAGTAACTCTTAAGACCATGTTTTACCTGGTTGACCTCCTCACACCACGTATTGTTCATGATTAGGCCCTTGATAGTATTACCGCTTCGCCGTGTTGTCATTCTTACATGAAAGAAGCGAGTATTTCCATTCCCTTCTATAATCTTGCACTCCCTAGATTCTGCTTCGTGAATTGTTCTTTGTTCACTATGGCCTTTTGCAGTGCATCCCAGCAGACTCTCTTCTGTTCCATCCCTAGATTTATCGTGTGTTTAGTATCCAGAAAGATACAGAATTTTAGCATTTTCGGATATAGTAGGATTTTAAAACTCCACGTTCACTATCAAGGATAATTTCATGTGATGATTTTGAAATTTATGTGAATTTATAAAGTTGTCCTTTATTTTTAATTAATTAAAAATAATTACATTTGTTGATTTTTTCATTAATTCTACATCAAACTTGTAGGAAGTGTTGTTAATATTTCTATCGAATTCAGAATGATCTAACCTAATACCCAATGATCATCGGTTATTTTTGTAGGTTCGAATGAAATTATAATAAACAAAAAAATATATTATTAAAAAAATTTGAGAAAAAATCCATTTCAAAAAAATATTATTCGTCATTATTTTTTGGATAATTGCATTTAAACTCGAAATTTATTATTTTTATAATATATTATAGTTTCATAAAGGACAGACAATTAGTCATTTCAACAAATCAAACATTCACATAAAATCTCACATGTTTCAAAAGGAAAGATTTTTCTTCAAAATTCCATATTTTTCATGGTCAATCAAGTTGTCCCGGGAAAAACTTTCCCTGCTACTAAATTATGGATTTAGCGGGATAATTTCGTGAAATTCCATTAAATCCTTGCTATTAAATGGACTCAAATGTTTTAGGTAAAAGTCTACATATCATAAATGAATTTCTTCCTTTGCCTCGACCAGAACTTAGTTGATATTCACTCCTCAAGGTAATATAAGAGGTATGCTGTAGAAATATGCTCAAAATACTACCTTAAATTGACTTGAGCGTGAAAATCCTGAAGCATCAAGATAGGGAAAAAGTGTATCATCTTTCTTCTTCTTCTTCCAAATGGTATTTAAACATGAGTAGCTTTTGAACGTGACTCAAAACATCATAAATCGAATGAATAAGCCTCATATGGATGTGAAACTCATAATACATCCAAACATGTTAAGTAGGGATGAATAATTGTCAAAAGTAAACCAAAAAGCCCGTGATTAAGAGGTACAAAGTAACCTCAATCATCAACATTCTCAGGATTCGTGTATTCTGGTTCTACCTTGATCACCTAAAATTAGAAAGTCGTTCGATTGCTATTTTATGTCATTTCTTAGTTTGAAACTAGATGTCAATCCTGAAGACTATGTTAACAACAAGGTTAGACAATAGATATTAGGAGAAAATGCAAGAACAACACCAAAGCAACACAATCTATACTAGGCAAAATCAGTTGGTCTTATACTGCGAGTACCATTTTGATGGTTTTTTGATACTAACTGAAATAATGAAAAGGTGAGTGTATGGGTCCTTAATACGGTCAGGCTCATGGTTAGGAAAAACATAGATGCGACAACAAGTTATAATATCAAATGCTAACAACATGAAAATACACACATGACCCAAATGTATATATGATCTATCTCTAGAACTTTGTGATCAGTCAAGGCACTTTCTCATCTCAAATCTCTTCCAAATTCTTTAAAATTATCTTTGCTTTGGCTTATAGTCATTAGTAGTTATAATAATGTCATGTGTATCAAACCATCCCCTAGTTTCACTGTTTTTGCATCAAATCAACAAGGATAAAAAGAAAAAGAAGATCCATAACTTTCTTTGTTAGAAAGATGTCACTTTTTGCTACCTTTGTATCTGAGTAGTCGAAATGAGTAATAATTTAATTCTTGCTTGGTGGTATGGCAGCCCTGCCAGGAAAGCCACCATAGAATAGATGATCATACCACACATAAATGAATATCTCATTTGAAAATGCATGACTTGTATATTGCACTTAATAATATTGACTATAAATTAGTGACAATTGAGAATTAAACGTACTTTCAAAAATGAAATCAACTTAAAATACATTATTTTTACGATAAATTTGTCGATGCTCTCTCTAAATTGATTTCCGGAAAAGTTTTGCCTATAATGGAGAAGAAAGTAAAAGAAAAATTGAGACTTTTAGTTTTAGGATTCAGTTGCTGTCATTTTAATTGATAGCAATGAGTGTAACTAAGTTGGGATTTTAGTATCAAGTATTTAGTACGTATATTTTAATTTATTTTTAATGTATGAAGTCTATTTTTTAAAACGTGTTATGTAAGTAAATATCTTTAGGCTATTTGGCAGTTGGCACACCATAATATTATTATAAAAGTTGCTAAAAAATAGATACATTTAACAAAATAGCTCTTTTTTACAAAAGAATACATGTTTATAGAGTCCAGTTTTTAGGGACAGTTTTACTGTGGTCAATTTTTCCTATCCGTGTACAATTTTTTCGTAGCACAATCTATTTTCGAAATTGGTCGCACCATTGGAAAGCTTATACATTGTAGATGAAAATTCTCATGCTTTGGTCCGGTTTCTGGCGACTTCGTCGTCGGAAATTTCTAAAATTCTATTTAGGACTACTTAACCCAAGGGAATTTATAACCCTCCGTTAAACGGTGATAACGTC
>JAOYMZ010054213.1:0-13671 GCA_025802335.1 Pinguicula primuliflora | reverse complement strand
ACAAGTTGTTACAACATAAAAACATGTACCCATTCATTAGTGAAATGGAAATGAGCATGAATTGAGCTATAATCTTGGTGGTTTGGGAATGAAATGGACTAAAATATAGCATGAAATAAGCCCTAATTAGGTGCTTATCACTCATGGCTATGGCGGCTCAGTCAAATGCATCTTTTAACAATGGATTGTGGTTCGCTGACTCCGGGGCGAACAATCATATCACTAATGATCTAGCCACTCTGTCCTTGCAGGAACACTACTCAGGAAGAAATGAGATCGCTATAGGTAATGGAGGCTCTCTTGAAATTCAGCACACTGGTTCATTAACCTACCAAACTCTAACTAGATCCCCTAATGTCTTTCATTGTCCAAACGCGTTTGCTAAATTGCTTTCAGTCTACAATTTTTGTTGGGATAACAATTGTTTCTTTATCTTGACTAAATTTCGTTATCAGGTGAAGGACAACAAAACGGGGAAGACGCTCCTACAAGGGCCTAGTGTCAATGGGCTATATCCAGTGAACCTGTCTGATTCCTCAAATCCTAAATGTGCATTGACGGGTATGGTTGGTGTGAAGGCATCCATTAATAATTGGAATGAGAGATTAGGTCACTCTGCTGCTCCTATAGTTAATCGTTTAGTTCGGTTCAATAAATTGCCTGTTTCAGGTTCTAGCTGTTTAGATTTTTGCGAAGCATGTCAATTTGGTAAGAGTAAACAGTTACTGTTTCCTTCATCTATACGTCTTTCTAGATTTCCGTTAGAACTCATTCATTCTGATGTATGGACAGCTTCGGTTTCATCCAACACTGGATTACGATATTATGTCATATTCATTGATGATTTTTCGCGTTTTACGTGGTTATATCCCCTTGCACACAAGTCTGACGTTTTCAAAAACTTCGTTGATTTTAAAGCTCTTGTGGAAAATCAGTTTTCTCGTAAAATTAAGCAGTTTCAGAGTGATGGTGGTGGAGAGTATGTGTCAAACGCTTTTTCAACGTTTTTGTCAAAGCATGGCATACTACACAAGGTATCCTGCCCACACACCTCACAGCAGAATGGAGTAGCAGAACGTAAACATTGCCATTTAGTGGATATGAGTCTCTGTTTACTATCTAGGGCACAATTACCTCGTAGTTTCTGGCCTGATGCCGTATTCACTGCAAATTACATTATTAATCGATTGCCTACACCCGTGCTTAACTATGACAGCCCATATTCACTGCTTCATGGTATCACACCTGATTATTCAATGTTTCGAGTGTTTGGAAGTGCGTGCTATCCTTTACTACGTCCTTATAATACCACAAAGTTCATGTATCGTAGTAAAAAATGTATCTTTTTAGGGTATAGCACAAAGCAGAAATGGTGTAAATGCTATGAACCTCTCACTAAAAGGGTTTACATATCCTGCAATATCATTTTTGATGAGGGGATCTTTTCGAGACTTCATAATGGTGCCCCTGACATCAGCTCTGCTGGTGCGTCTTCGTCCGATTTGGTGACCTCTCTAGGTATCCATATTTTGCCTAGACACTTACATGTTTCAGACTTATGTTCCTCTGATTTGGTTTCAGACCCCGTGCCATCCATCGTTCCTACTGCTCCCGATGGTATGCCGTCAGGCCTTGACCCACCTATTGGTGAGTTAGAACCGACGGATGACATACAGCCAGCCTCTATCCCCAATATGTTACATGAGTCTTCGCTTGAGTTGCTTCCTCTTACGGAGCCTACTTCTACGACACCAGATGGTATGTCCTCGGGCCTTGACCCAACTGTTGACTCTGGAGCTAGTTTACCTTCGGGGGAGCCTATCAGCCTTGAACTGTCATGTGACGCATCCGGTATGGAGGTCCCCTCACCTTCAGAACCCTGTCCTCAGGTTATCCCTCATAACTCTTCTCGACCTATTACTTGTAGTCAAACAGGGTCTCTTAAACCCCAGTCATTTCTTGATTTTCATATGTATTTCGCATCCAACTATCCTGTGTATGCTATGACCAGCGTGCAGATCCCTAGAGAACCATCTACTTATCTACAGGCCAAGTCCTCTCCAGAGTGGTGTGCTGCCATGAAGGAAGAATATGATGCATTAGTTGCTAATTCCACCTGGTCTCTTTACCCCTGACCGTCCGATCACAATATTATTCGAAGCAAGTGGGTATACAAGGTTAAAACCAAGTCTGATGGATCCATTGACCGATACAAGGCTCGATTAGTGGCTCTTGATTTTGAGCAGACATATGGACTTGACTATGAGGAGACCTTTAGTCCAGTCATTAAACCGTCAACTATTCGGATACTTCTCTGTCTGTCAGTACAGTTTAGTTGGAATATCCGTCAGCTCGACGTCTCCAATGCCTTCTTGAATGGTGTTCTTCTCGAAGAGGTATATATGGAGCAACCACCAGACTTTGTCTCATCTACTCATCCTGATTATGTATGCCGTCTCCACAAAGCTCTATATGGTCTCCGGCAGGCTCCTCGAGCTTGGTATATCAAGCTCTCCACTAACCTTCTCTCCTATGGCTTCAAGTGCTCGCAGCTAGATATGTCTTTGTTCACCTTTCACCGGTCAGATATTTTAATCACTGGTACCCACCAGGGTGTGATAGATGGTCTGGTCACATATCTGCAGTCTGAGTTCAAACTTCGCGATATGGGAGAGCTCAGCTACTTTCTCGAGATGCAAGTTACTCGTGATGGTACAGGCTTGCATGTTCGTCAGAGTAAGTATATTTATGATCTCCTGGACAAAACCAAAATGCTCGGGGCCAAGCCAATGACATCACCTTCTTCCACTGACACTCGGACCAAGAATTTATCAGGAGATCCACTCTCTCCCTCGGAGATTACTATGTATAGGAGTACAGTGGGAGCTCTGTAGTATTGTACCCTCACTCGACCAGAGATTGCTTTTCAAGTTAACCAGTTGTGTCAGTATCTTCACCATCCTCTTACATCCTCCGTTACCTCAAGGGATCTATAGGTCATGGACTTCAATTTACAAAATCAGTGTCTTCTGTTCTGACACTTGAGGCGTTCTGTGATGCCGATTGGGCAGGAGATAGGCAAGATCGCCGATCAACATCTGGCTTTGGGGTCTTCTTCGGTTCGAATCTAATATCGTGGACAGCAAAGAAGCAAACTGTGGTAGCACAGTCCAGTACAGAAGCCGAGTATTGAGCTCTAGCTTATACAACAGTAGATTTGTATTGGACTCGAATGATGCTCAAGGATCTACACATATGTCTATCTCATATGCCAGTGATATGGTGTGATAATATGGGAGCCATGTCACTGGCATCAAATCCCGTTTTTCATTCTCGTACCAAACACATTGAAGTTTACTACAATTTTGTTCGTGAGAAAGTACAGAATAAGGATATTCAGCTCAAGTACATTCCCTCCAAAGATCAAGTTGCTGACATTTTCACCAAAGGACTGGGCACATCTCGTTTCTTGGATTTACGGCACAAGCTAATGGTTGTTTCACTACCCATTAGCTTGAGGGGAGGTGTTAAGCAGATCCTAGAATCCTGCAAAGATCATGGATGATTTAGTCAACTAAAGAGATATGGTAGATATGGAAGATTGGATAATTATGGTAGATAATATCTTTACCATATAGGACTCTTTCCTTTCCTATTGTCTATAGGACTCTTCCAAAGTCTATATATTGTAATACACGGTTGTAACAGATTATCAAGGAATACAAACACTTTTCTTGTTCTATCTTTTCAATTCATTCATTATCTGTTTGTCAAGTTACCATCTTTAGTTTTTTTTTCCTTTAAGCGCACATGCAAGCCTGTCCTAATTTTCCAAATTGTCGCTTCAGAGTTGCTCGCAAACGTCGCATTTGTTTGCTAACAACATAGCAAGTAAAGGCGCTACACTATTCTGGAATTCAGAGCTGGGTGAACAAAACTTACATACTGGATCTGGAATGCACATTGCGAAGATTAGCTTGGACTTGGGAAGTGAAGATATGGATGCAGCTGAAGGTGGTTCCAAGTCCAAGATTGTACTTAGTGCGGATGTTACAGGCATGGGCGTGTACTTGAGCTTCAGGCGTCTTGAATCATTGATATCAACTGCACTATCCTTCAAGGCATTTTCACAAAATTATCGGCTTCTACAAGTAAGAAACCATCGCAAGCCAAAAGGAATGGGTTCATCCAGGTCATCTGGCAAAGGAATTCAACTCTTAAAATTCAATCTGGAAAGGTTCTATATGAATCTATGGAGATGTGGGCTTGGATAACATAGTTATGGGCTTGGATAACATAGTTATTCCAGATCCCAAAAAATTTAATTATAGATCCCAAGGCGGTAGGGTTTTTATCACCAACTCTGAAGATGGAACACCACGAACTGCACATATAAGGTCCGCAAATAAATTCAATATGCTGAAATACTCCTTATGTCTTATTATTTTCCACTTCAATTTTTGCTTGAACAAAGAGAAGAAATCCTTGCAGTTGGAACTTGAAAGAGTTAGATCTATGCATCAGGAATTTCCAGAAAGGCAGAAACCTAGAGCAAAACTTCCCTTGCTTCATATCTGGTGGTTTCGAAGAAATTGAGGTCTGTTCTCTCTTCAGTGCAATAGATAACTCTCTAAGGTGGGAGCCTGACATACATAAATTGCATTGTTTGAACTGGGATTGCGCTTAAAACTACGGGTAGATAAGAATAAAGCTCTGCGTGTTGACAAAGTCTAACATTTATTGCATAGCATGAAATTGTTGACAAAGTTTGCATGCTTACATTTATTGTATGGCATGCAATTGTTGACAAAGGTTGCATGCTTGAACATGCATGCAATAAATGTATGCATGCGTGAGAAATTCATCCTTGCATGCCTGAGGAGAACATGCGTGAGAAGACCTGCATTTATTACATTTGTTGAGAATCATTTGTGTGGAAACATGTATATATACATGCCGGAACATGTATAGAAGATGTAGAGTTGTAATGTAAAGGAAAGAAAGGAAGGAACGGAAAAACTCTCCCGTGGACGTAGGCAATTTGCCGAACCACGTAAATTCTTGTTTTTCTTACTATTTTCCCACAAACACACAAATCACCTCTACAATCAAACAATTTCTATACAGTGAATGCGATGTGGGCTCTTACCGCATTGATATATTTGCTAATACTATCCTGTTTTCCCTCTCATAATGGATAACTAAATTTGTAAGTTACCATAGGTTCCTTAACTATGTCTACATTTTCCAGAACATAAACTGTATTCTTGGATCCATCCGGCAATTGAGCATATGAAATAGCAGTAATACAAACATGTCTCCATAGAGTAAATATGTCTGTCTGAGTTCTACCTCCCAACTCCCAAGAATAAAACTTTTAGAATAAGATTCTGAGGCTCACTTTTCGCAGAAATGCGATAGGTACCCTCAATCTGCGCGCATCTGCGCGCTCCACTTCTGATCGTCATTGCTGACCATGGGAAATACCATGCTGTGCTGTGTACTCCTAAAAGTCACACGTTCATACAGTGACGCCACCCATTTATTAATCCTGCAAACTTAGACTTAGAACTGCAACGAATTCCTACTTGAAAAGGGTGTAAATTGGTTTCTGGTTAGATAATTTATGATGCCCATTAACTCCAAAGACAGAGTCAGCTTACTGAAACGACAGTTTGATCACAGGGCTGCTCCAATACTCTTTATTCACGAGGACATTCAAAGTTGAATAAAAAGGAAGTCAAAGCACATTAAAAGCATATGAAAAAAAAAGTCATTTTTTCTCAGAGAACATTTCTCAAACACAAAAACAACATTGACAAAATCCGCTTTACGTGATCACTGAAGAAAAGGGTCCTCGTCAGGTGTATGAAAAAATTGAAAATATTACCCGAATTGAAGTGCCCAATGCAAGAATCTATCCTCATGATAAAGGGTTGGTGCCATTAGCCATCGCCGATTGAAATCTTGATCATCCATGGTGCGATGTGGGCTCTAATGGTGAGGGCCACATAATTCGTACATATGTGATCATAATAAATTTGGAGTACAACCTAATCGAAGAATATTATTTAATTCTTTTTATACCAATTGAGTAAAGTTAGGTTCAAATCCCAACCCTAAATGAGTAGTGGTGATGAATCTATATTTTTTTATTTTGGAAATTCAATTGCTATAGGCTTTTTCTAATTTATATTAATGATCATAATCAACCGACAAAGTTAAAAAATATATAACATATTATGAAGCAGTTATGTCAACGTCGGAAATTTCTAAACTTTTGCATAATAAATGACTGTTTAACCTTCTGAAAAAAATATACAATGATGGAAATCGTTTAGAGTGTGAAGTTTCTAATATTATATGTATACATTTTAATCGAAGAGTCCAATTCCAACAAACCAATGGTGACGATAAACTAAAGTTGTATTGTTGTCCAAAACTTGAGAATTTGAGCATCAGAATGATTGATAAAATTAGATACATGCTCGATATAAAATATCATTGGTGTTGTGTATAACATATTGGAAAATTATATAAATTATATAAGGTACCACCACAAATGCAATTGCATACAATATTGAAGAGTCTTATATCAATCTTATACTTTTGCTTCTCAAATATTTATATGTTGGAATACTTTCATTGCAACAATAATGAATATAAAGATTTAATTGTTGCTTTCCACTGAGTGGGATTGTGGTTGTGGTCCATCCTTATAGTGCCCTGTTATCTCAACTAACAACAACAAAATAATAATCCAATTTAATACTAATTTCAATAGAGTTGATCTCAGCCATTAATTCTTCATCTTCTTTTATCTCATTTAAATTTTGAAAAAGATTGGGGAAAAGAGCTGACAAAGTCATCTCCGATTATTTTTATAGATAATATATACTTGATAGAAACTCCATACACATAAGACCAAAAATATTATGCTCCTAAAGGATTAAATAGTCTTTATTCTTTTTTTATATAGTTTAATGTATAGAGAACATACATATTAGAAAGTATATACAATTCACGAGCTACTTAAATTGGATAAGTAGCCTTTATTCTTTTTTTTTGTAAGTAAATTTTTTTTGTATTTTTCATAAAAATTACATTTTACAGGGTATGTCGTGGGTCATGCCCCGCATATCCATGTCTATTGACCTCACTCCTCCCATTCATCTAAGTTATGTTCTAATTCTTCGAGATAAGACAAATTTGATTTTAATAATTCTGCCCGAGCTTGCATGTGCCGTTTCAGTTGCATGAGTATCTTAAAATCGGCTATTATTTTTTAGTGTTCCTCATCAAATAGCTTCAGTCTTTGCTTCTCGGCCTCCTGAAGTTGGCATAGCTGCGATTGGGCCCTTATCTGCTTTTGTATCCATTGACGCAAACGAGATATATCAAGCTAAAAGGTTGCGAAAAAGTAAAGAAAAAGATGCCCGCAATACAAGAGCGGATAAACGGAAGCAAGCCTTTATTCTCTTTTTTTTGGTAGGTAAGGTATATGTATTTCATTGTGTTTGAATGTACATATTTACAATTGGATTGAGTCCATTAGCCCATAGCATCATCTAACCATTTAAGCACATAATGGGTTCCCTTATCCATTCTCCTAAGCCATATTGTGAGCCCAAATGACCTAGAGCTCTTAGCGTAAGCCACACACGTAGTTGCAACTCCTCCAACACTTTCTCAACATTATGCAGGATCTGTTGAAAAATGGCCTCATTCCTCATTCTCCACACTGCCCGAAAGCCAAATTGCCAGACTACAAGCCATATTTTCCGCAGCTGAGTAGGGACCGAATTCATGGTCGACAAACTCCAGAAGATCCGTCGGAACAGGCCGCGAAACTTGTAGCCAGGTAAAACATGCATCCCAGAATTGAGCTGAAATTGGGCATAACAGCAATAAATGTGTGATCGATTCATGTTCAATCTGACATAGGGGGCAAGTTATAGTTGCAGACGCCTCTCCGCGACGAAGAAGATTGTCCGCCGTTGGAATCCTGTTCTGGATCGCTCGCCAACAGAACGCACCTATTTTAGACGGTACGAGTGTGTTCCAAATCTTCCCCAGTTTTTCATTTATATCCCCAGGATCCCATTCAGCTGCACTTATGGCTTCATATACTTCTGCTGTTGAATAGCTCTGTGAATTCCAGAGCCAGATATCCAAGTCCTGAGTTCTCGAGGGAGCTTGGTTCAGCTGGTTTAGACGGTCATTCCACTGCACCAATTCATTGCCGGAGCAAGCATGGTTCCAGCTCCAATTCCATCTCCAAACTCTCCAGGTATAGTCAAAGAATCCCTTCTCAGTGATTGTGTAATTTTGGTCAGTAGCATTTCTGTCCGAGCTTGAATGTAGCATTTCAGTTGCATGAGTATCTTAAAATCGGCTATTATTTCTGAGTGTTCCTCATCAAATAGCTTCAGTCTTTGTTTCTCGGTCTCCTGAAGTTGGCGTAGCTGCGATTGGGCCCTTATTTGCTTTTGTATCAAGCTAAAAGGTTGCGGAAAAAAAAATGGCCGCAATACAAGAGTGGATGAACCGATTTATTCCTTAATCACGACTCTGATTATTAACAACATTAAAGTCCTTTCACCATGTATGAGCATGATTTTTTGATTTCATTGGGTGGATTTTTCAATACCTACAGGTATAACTGTGCAGGACATGAGTAGTAAGGACAAAAGGCAAATTGTTACATATAATTGATTTCATCCAATTATTCTTCATCGGGTCCATGTCATTTAAATTTTTGGAAAAATTGGGAAAAAGAAGAAAAAGTGGGTAATCTTTTAGCCATCAAAATTAATTTTGAGTTTTGACTCTAGAATCTAGATTAGAGATTCTATGGTGAACTAAAATACCGGATTTAAATCAACTTTGGGCCCCTAATCATTTATTTAATTACGGGGAAAAAATTAAACCTAGTTAAGCTGATCCAACATTAGTGTAGGGGGTTGGGTGGCACCATTTGATTGTGCATATATTATTTTTATTTCTTTTGCAATAATCTTATTTTCAAAAGTTGAGTTTTAGATGCCTTTGAAGAAATACAAGCTATATTAAATAATGCTTAAAATAGTAGAAAATTAATTTATTTAAACCATTAAAAAAAAATTATTCAAAATGATATTAAATCAGTTGATTACACTGTTCGAGAATACGAGCGTCTCGACACCTTAATCAAATTTTGGACTCCGTGTCCCGTTGTTGGCCTGGGCAGCTTGGCAGATTGGGCAATGCCTGGGCCCAACTCCGCACACCGTATACTATTATTACGTATTTATACCTATGAAAGATAATGAGGTAATTAATTTGGCATGCTTAGTGATGAACACTGCAGTTTAAATTTTCAAAATTTAAATTTGTTTTCTTGGGAATGATGACCTGCGTTGGAAGATATTAAATTTGTTTTTGACTAGTTTCCAAAATATTAAGGCAGCAGTGAAGGATTTTTATTTGTTGTGGATTATGCTGATTTGTTAAATCTTATTCATCGAATCACGTAATCTAACTTTGTAAAGAAACTATTTCATTAGTCAATAAATGCAAATAGTGTATGTTAATGTTATTCTATGGTTTCTTCCTGTGTGGTTTTAGTAGGAAAAAGGCAAGTAATCTGAGGAGGAGGAGGACAATTGACAACTAATGTCATCAGGCCGTAAAATAAAAAACACACAGAAGAACAATGGATTCGTCCTCGTTCGAACATCATAATTTATTTATTTTTGGTCTGAAACCCAACAAATACCCAAAACTGTCAAAACTACAAATCCACTTCTTTGTATGAAAGAGAGTGGGGATGGATATGATGATGATAAAGTTGGAGTCTTGAAATAAAAGATTCTATTATATGAGAAAGGAGAGATAAAAGGCCAAATACGATTTCTCTCTTATTTTTCTTTAATCATCCTTTCCTAAGCATTTTGTTGTGTTGTAATGAATGTTGGGTTTCTCAAAAAATACAACGCCTTGTGCTTCCCGCAGCTTGGAGGGTTCGTAGTTGCTTGAAAAATTGGTCTTTTTAGTTTTCTGTCTTCAGACTTTTTCTGGGTTTTGAACAAGAAAAGCAGAACTCGTTCTCAGAAGCTTAGCAGCAGAAGACAGAGAAAGCAAGTAAGTCGGGAAAGGAGAGGGTGAGGAGATGGAGATGGTGTATTACCAGCAACTGGGTGGGAGTTCTTACAAAGACTCTCTAAAGGTTTTGGAGTCCGATATTCAGCATGCAAATGATTTGTAAGACTTTCTTTATTTTCACTTTACTACTTCATCTGTTCTTTTGTTCCTTATTTTGCGTTTTTACTCATTTTTGTTTCTATTGTTGTGGGTGCTGTCTAGTTGCTTTATTTATCCTGTTATTCATATGCAAGTGAATTTTAGGTTCGTTCTTCCATATATTCTGAGGCTGGGTTTTGAATTTGGAGCAATTGTTCTTCATTTGTCCGTGGCGGATAAGTATAATTTCTTGCTTAGGTTAATGCGTTATAGACTGTCTCAAAGTTTAGGCTGCTTAAATCCCATTTGAATATATTGATGCTTTTATGATCAGTTCCTGTGTTTTTTGGATGAGAGTATTGGGTGTTTTCAGTTTTCATATGATTATAATTTATAATTTTTAGAGTTGTTGAATGAAGAATGCTTGCAAATTTACAGTAGATTTTGTTAAAACTGCAAGAAAGGATGGTTTTAATGATTTGGAAGGTTTTCGGTCAAGACTCAAAACCCACCCGTTTTAAGGACTGGCGTTTTGAAATGATGGGCAGAGCTATATTAATTAAGGGGAGCGGTTCTTGTGCATAGCTCTTGCGTGCTCAACTCCGTACTCAACTCACACTTCCCATTACCCGTCGAAATTGGTTGTATCATTGGAAAGAAAATGCGTAGGAGATCAAAAGTCTCATGTTTTGGTTCGGTCCCGGCGACTTGCGACCTATTAAGGACTACTTAACCCAAGGGAAAATGTGAACCCTAAATTAGACGATGATAACGTCGTCGGAACATCACCGAAACATAGGGTTTTGATCTCCAATACATGGTCTTTCCAATGGTGCAACCAATTTCGACGACGGACGGTGGAAAGTATGAGTTGAGTACGGAGTTGAGCATATAAGGCTGTGTAGAGGATCCTTGTCCATTAATTAAGTACTGCATTTAAACCCTCTGGATTTTGCCTGCAATTTTTTTCTTTCAACTTAGTAATGCACACTCTCCTTGCTGCTTTAGACTCTTTTCTAGCAGCTTGTGGAAAGTGGCATTTTGCTCCCTAACCGATCAGAATATGTTGTACCTTGACCGCAATGAACTGAAACTTCATTTGGGATTGTTTATTTTGCTTCAACTGCGAAAAACTTGGAGAAAACGATCTGGTTGACCCTTAAAATAGCTTTAAACTCAAGTGAGTGTCAGAATGGTGAATATGCTGAGCTGCTTAAGCCAGCCTTTGCATTAGATTACGATGTTATTAATTCTTCATTGCTTATTCAGTGAACTTTTATTGGACTCATAGATTATCATTAGATGGTTGGCTAAATGCAATGTATGGCTTGCTGAAGTTATCTTTATCTGTTATAGATTTCATATATCTACCTTCATTTCTTATGGCTCCCTAACGTCTACTGTATTATAAGAATGCCATAGGTGTTATTGTGGAAAGTTTCCCTTTATTTCTGATTTCCATTTGTTGGAGCTATACTAGAGGCCTCTGTCTTTCCATCACCATTCTGCTGTTATATTTTTGCTTGTAATGATTTTACAGGGCCTCTGCAATTCCGAAAGTCAAGGGGGGCACACGTCTTCAAATGAAACTGGTGTACAATAAGCTTGCACCTTTCTTTCTGTATTTGCTTCAATGGATTGACTGCTCGTGCACGTGCTTTTTCCCGAGATACTTCAATCTCTTTCACATACTTATTTACAAGGTACAGAAGCAGTTATTTCAAAGATATTGCAACAAGATAGTTTACATAAAGGAACCAAAAACAGTTACCAGCTTTGTTTGGACAAATATTGTTTCTGTTGTTTGTCATCAAAGGAAAATGTACATTATGCAAACTCTCTTTTGACAGGTGTACACCGACGGAAGGCCGAAAATATCAACACGTGGACGGAAAGCATCTATTGGAGACTTCTATGGTATGTTGTCCTCTGAGTACTTCATTTATAACTGGGGAGTTTATCCATAGTGCAAGAAAAGATGTAATTACTTCTTAAAACACTACTTGCACTTGCAGCTGTGATATTGCCATCACTTCAGCAGCTTCATCGCAACTTGGTGGATCTGGATTGTGCGCCGGAGGATAATCTTACTCCAAAAAGCGTCGGGAAAAAGAGACCGAGAGGAGAGTGTGCATATGCCTGCTCCGATTCCGAGAGAGACGACGAATGTGGAATATGCTTGGAGCCATGCACCAAAATGGTCATGCCTAATTGCTGCCATGCAATGTGTATAAACTGTTATCATGACTGGTAAATGTTGCTGCATCTTTGTATTCAGCATTTGAAAAACGCCTATATTTGCGTACCTAATCCTGTTCAATATTTCAGGAGTACAAGATCCGAGTCCTGCCCTTTCTGTCGAGGTAGTCTGAGACGGGTAAAATCAAGGGACCTTTGGGTTCTAACGTGCAAGGATGATGTGATGGACCCTGAAACTGTCACCAGTGAAGATGTTCGACGATTCTACCTTTACATCAATAACTTGCCTAAAGATTCCCCGGATGCACTCTTCTTAATGTACTATGAATATCTGATATGATTTAAATGAGAGAATGGGGGTAAATATAGAAGCCGACCTAAATGTATATAGTGTCTGGTAAAGGAAAGTTTCCTCTTCAACTGAATAATGCCCGCCCTTTTCGATGCGGTATTCTTAGTAAACCTTCAAATTTTTACAGCATTATTTGCAATGCAGTTTTCATCGTTTTATTTCTACATTTTTGGTTTACATGCTGTTAAATACACATTGATATCGTGAAGCATACAGGAAGAAGGTCTTGTTTAAGTATTGCCCATTGCTTATACATTGATAAAAGTATATAGACACACTGCAAGTTTGTCCTGTTGCTGTATTGATCTCTTGCTAGCAGAAGTGTTTTTTTCTTCTTCTTAATCTGTTCAGATTGTTGTGAGGCGACTGGGAGAAGTCTTACTTGAGAAAGAGACTAGCCAGGAGCTTATCTCCGTTCTTGTCAGGTGAGTTCCTGGCTGATTTTTTTTAAATACTGAAGTTGGTAAATCCAACGTTCTACCACAATAGCCTGCAAATCACAGTATAGAGGTAAGTTGCACCTGACAAGCTATGTGTGATATGTTGAGTAGATTTGAACTCATGACCTGTGAGGAAAATTGTCATTCCTATAACAACTAGCCTAATCTTTCTTTGACCCTCTCTGATTTGCTTCTAGTTATTGTTGGTAGTGCTGAGAATCCTTACAAGCTGCACGATTTCTTACTGAAGTAAAGCTGGCCTAAGCCAGAATATCAAGCAGGCTTTCAAGGCCTCTTTAATCTGGTATGTCTTTGGAATAATCAGCACATGCAATGACACTTGAGTGTTTCTAGATTCATTTGTAGGATACATCACCACAGTCAGTGGCGAAGCCAGGTTTTCGGAATGGAGGGGGCACTGAGATTACTTCATCTAATCTACTGTATCATACATGCACT
>JAOYMZ010054202.1:0-13671 GCA_025802335.1 Pinguicula primuliflora | reverse complement strand
AGGAACCTAATGAAGATGATAAGGTACCTGATAAAAATGAGATCTCAATTGACCATCTATTATCAGGAGAGATCTTGTACAAAAAGAAAACTATTGTCGACACAATTTTTGCGTATAATATTGCTTTTAATCTTACCAAATGTGAAGATAAAATAGAACCACACTCCGTCGAAGAATATCGACGTCGAGATGATTGGTCAAAATAGAAAAAAACAATAAAATAAGAGTTTAGCTCACTCGAAAAACGCAAGGTCGTTGGACTCATTATTCAAACACCAGATGATATTAAGCCTGTTGGATACAAGTGGATATTTGTTCGAAAAAGAACAAACGAAATGAAATTGAGCACAACAAAGCTTGCCTTATTGCATAAGGCTTCTCCCAAAATCCGGAAATGATTATGAGGAAATATATTTTTCAATTATTGATTTGATTACAATTCGATTTTTTAACAGTTCAACATCATTTGTGAGAAATTGAAGATATAATAAATGAATGTTACACAGCATAGCTGTATGGATCATTCGATAAAGAAATTTATACGAAAATTCCAGAATGATTTAAGATGACTGCAGCATCTTATGGCGAATAGATCAATATCTACTTCATTAAACTCCAAAAATAACCATATGGATTAAAATCAAGTCGGATGTGGTAATTTGTTCATGTATATCAATCGAGAAAAACATATATGATTTTTCAATAGTTGCAAATAATTTAAATTTTATTGAGACTCCAAAAGATCTCAACGAAAGTGCAACATATTTAAAATATGAATTGTATATGAAAGATCTTGGTAAAATATGATTTTATCTTGGACTACAAAAAGGGATATTTGTGCATCAAAGGCATAGACAATGAAAGTCCTGAAGAACTTTCACATAGACATGCGCATTCCTTATCTACACTTATGATGGCAAGATCACTAGATCCAAAGAAATATCCATTATGTTCTGTTCAAAACGATGAAGAGTTATATCGACCAGAAGTAATATATTTCAGTGCAGTAAGTGCACCAATATATATTTTCTTGAAAGATATAGTGTTACTCCAATTCGAAGAAATTAATATGATATCAAGCATAATCTCCTCGATTTAAACGTTACTCCAGATTTGAGATTATTTTACGATCGTGATATAATTTCATAATTAATTGGATATATAGATGCATGTTATCCTTTATCACACATTAGGGACGAGTGTAGTGGATCATGCATCAGAAGTGATAAAATATTTGTCGGTACCTAAACATATTTATTCAGCATGGAGGAAAAAAGTTCCCACATTACCTATCAAAAAACCTTAAAAACTTACTGCCCCAACATGATTTTAAATTGCAAAATTCTCAACCAAACTAAACTATATCGCCAAAATCAAAGACTCAATAAGGATCTTGGCATACCAAAACTGGCGACTGATTTTAATTTCGACATTGCTTCCACTAATATACCGAATTTTCAATAACAAAAATTTCGTAGCTGTGGACCTTTGTAATCTCGTTATCTATCATAATTTACCAACAATATCAATATTAGTTGCATGAACATCACTTTTTTCACATCTATCCCACGGAATCACGGATCAACTCACTAAAATCATGCCATCGTTCAGAAAGAAACATGAAACTGGAAGCAAGCACAACGCATGCAAATTGCTGTGCTCGTCTCGATAATAAGATATATGACCTCAAAATCCTGCTCCGGGACGGGAGAAACAATCAGTCTTTGCCAGCAAATGCAAGACAAACCCAGAAGTTGCATTCCAGATACGCTCACAGGTTTTGATTTCGGCAAAACTAGAAACAGAAAAAAACACTCAAGAAATCATTGATCTGAAAATAAGCTGATGTGGAGAACTTTATTTCGGTCAGGAGAAGCACCATACTAACCTTATAATCATGGTACCAAGTTTCTAGATGCAAGTTTATCTCCGTAGAGTGTTATCTTCCAGCGATCAGCTTGGAGCACAAATACAGAAAGCCTTTTGGGTACAACTGCAGATCAAAAGGGTCAGATCAGGACATATGCACAATCCCGAAAAAACAATCTGTTAATAGAATTCAGCTTTTGTACCATTTGAAAAAACAGATGCCTCTGATTACAGTTAACAAATTTGTATAAGACCTTAAGTAACATCTAACAAGCAATTTGGAACCAGAAAGTATCCACTTTGTTCGCAAAAACAATTAAAAGCAGAGGAACTAAGCACGATAGCATTTATAATACCATGGATCATTTGATTGCAGTGCAGTAGAAAAATGTTACACATATGGATAACTTTATAAAGATAAGAGATTAACCTCTGAATCTATTTTCTGGGGTAATAATTCCAAATGCTTCTTTAGTTTCTCGTATCACGATCCCTTGCACCCCAATATATGCTGCTATATTACACTCAACAACTACAAAAACAAAAAATAACTTTCATCGTAGATAATAGCTAACGATCATTATAATATGCTAAAATCTGCAGCCTCCGGTTCAATCAAACCATATTTTTTCTTTTAAGTTCATCAAATCGAAGTTCACATAAGAAAAAAATGCACTTGCAAATAAAGACTTAGAATCCATTCAAAAATTATGAAATTCATTTTTCCTCTCTCAAATCATCTATAGCATGCACAATATGTGCAACGGTTGAAGAGCATGGATCTCAAACCTAGAATGATGGCACCATGTAGGTCAGCATTAAGAAAAGACTGAGGCAGGTTATCTTTCCTGCAAGTTCATCCAACAAAATGCGAACTTTCAATTTATAGACAGATATATGGCAGCAGTTTGAGGATCGAAAAATATCCAGACGAACCCGACAATTTTCAGAAGTTGCATGAAGTATGATTTCCACTTCTCATGCATAGGCTTAAAGATTTCAAACCTGAAAATGTAGAAAATAGTGATGAGACGAAAGGGCGGTGAACTGATTCCTCAATCCAAATCAAATCATCCCATAGAACAGCACTAAAAATAAGGAACTCACTCATGGAATTCTTCAGGCAAAGTATGCAATCCATTTTTCTTGTGTTGTTTCAGGGAAAAATGCCTTTTAGAGCGCTTTGACCCACTCTTTAGTGCCCGGAGATGACCATTGTTGTACGAACAACTTTTCCCGACGAAATTATCCAGTAGTATTGTATTTTCAATTTTCATGCTTTTGGATCCCTGCATGTACTTTTGAGCTGAATCGCCGTGTTGGAATATGTTATGCAAAACCCGATTCACTGCAATTTTTCTATCAGACACCTAATCCATGAAGTAAAATGGAAATCGGTGTTAGGGCTGAGTTTTTAGCAACTCCAATCATACCGCAAGAGATTAAGGTGAAGAAAGACCTCAATGACAGCTGATAGCAAGTTCTCGTGAACTGGATGGGAAAGATTCAGGTAGGCGGGCTCGTCCAACTCCTTGACTGAAGTACATGTAGGCAATACTTAACTTTAGAATGTAGATAAAAATATAGATATAGATATAGATATGAAGCCAAGATATTCCTGGACAGATCCATGACAGAATGAAAGCTTAAACTGTAGCAAAGAACCAATTATCTGTTAAGTCATACCTTGTCTAGAAATGCCACCCTTGAAAGAGATATTTCCTGTAAAACAATAGCCACAAGGAGTAAGCGGATCTCATAATCCTTTAGACGAGAAGTTTTGTAGCAAATATTGAACTTGACATGACATGTAGAGAAGGATAAAGACGAAATTCTTCAAAAGTGTACAGTAAAAGGTTCAAATAACATTAAATTTATTACTTTCCCTAACAATCAAGGAGCCTTCTCCATCTCAAATGAAATAACTAGCAATTGGACGATACAGAAGGACCTATATTTTCAAGGGAGGTGGTAGAAGAATGTTTACATGCAAACAGAAGGAGAAAAAAATAACACATAAACCAATATTAATTCATGAAATGTATTAGTTAGAACATAGTTTCTGATTTCTTGGATCTAATGTAATCTAGACAAACAAGCCTTGTAAAACATACCCCAGTGACCAACATACAGGACCCATCCTAATTTCAAAAATACTTTTGGCATACACAGTCCAATAAAAACTCGTAAATGTGGCAATACCAACTTGTTTAAATATATTGTAACATTCAGAATACTCACAAGTATCATGAATTTCATGCATTTATGACTTTCAGTCTTTTAGTTAACAATAGAGCATTAAAGAACATGACATCAATAATAATTGGCACCGAAATATAGAGAGACAAAACAATCATACATCATGAGAACCTTTTCTACATGAAGCATCTGGGTATTTTTTGACTGATGGATCGGCAGATGAAGATACAATATTTCCACTAGCTACTTCCTTATGCTCCATTTTCCTCTTTTTGCTCTTCTTTTCCTGAGTCTGAAACTCTGCCTTTGCTTGAGCAAACCTTCGCTCGAGAGCTTCCAGAGTTCGTTTCCTTTGGCTTTCCATGGATGTTTCACTGCCACCAAATTATATATAGAAAAGTATTTTGATCTGTTTTCGACTTTTTCAATATATTTTCAATTACAATGACGCAACTATACTCAATTATGGGGATACTAGATTACTATGGAGTTCTACCAATTCACACACCATTGAAGTTGATAGGTGTAACAACAAAATCAGACAAATTTGTTCGAAATCAACTGGAGAACAAAAGCAGGCATCTAAGTTACATCTCTTTAGTAATTCATAACCTCTTTCAGAGGTAGCTTATACAGAACCTTTAGCGTACAAAATTAAAATTCTGTGTAAGAATCTGTAACATGCAATATCGTCAATGTAAGTTTTCCCAAGTCACTGATATAAAAAATTGACACATTCAACTACCCGAAAAAATTGACACATTCGGAACCAAAACTAGAAACATACACAAACCACTCAAAAGTGCAATACAAAAAAGAAAGAACAATAGAATAAAATCGTCGCTAAAACATGAATGCAGATAGCAAATAGCTACAATTTATCCTCATAGTCATACCCCATGATCAAAGTGCGGAGAAAGGACCGAATCAGACTAGGGATTCAGAATTCAGCCAGAAAATCCGGTGATATCAAGCGCAAACCCGTAATCCAAATAACTTCCTTAACAGCGAGAAGTTTCAAAAATTATGGGAAGAGGAGCGAATTTTGACTTATGTATTTATATAGATGGGTGGAGATGGTAGTGTCTGCTGATACTGAAAGTCATCGAGGTTTTCTTTTCGAATGCAAACCGCCCCATACGCCACCCTCGCCGGCAACTCCACCAAATTGGGTCGTATATTTGCTTTATCCGCCGACAGAGTACTCAGGCTAAAATGCTTTGATCCTCAATTGTATTGCGAACTCCACATCGAAATTGTAGACGAATGCAGATTGCTCCCTTGTTATCAAACTCTCCCGTCTGGTATTCACAATCACGATCCCTTTACCGGCTTTTATATGTACGGGAGCCGGTACAAATAATTTCTCAGCCAAGACAATTTTAGCAATGGACAATATTTCAGTTTAGAATTTTTTTTCAGACTGTTTTATAAATCCAATCATTACAACCCTAAATTTAAAAAAAATGTATGTTGTGTGTTGTTTGGTTGTGATATTGATAAAGATTTATAAAGGTTAATGCTCCTAGTACTACAAACTAACCGAAACCAAACCGAATCCTTAGAAAAATTGGCGTGGACCCCATCTGTCACACACACACCCAAGTGTGTGTTGGTGTGCTTATTAGCCTATTCGGTCAAGTTATTCGGTTTCCATTGTAGTACATGTAGCAAAGCCCATTTATAAAATGTGTTAAAGTTGAATGTACATGTAACTTTATTGTTAAATTTATCATAATAAACATTCATATTAAACATCTAACTAACTTAATTACGCACATTCTCGCCAATCCCAACCACCGTCATGAAATACCGTCGCCGGAAAATACAAATCAATATTTATAAATCAAATTAAATACTAATTTATAATTTCGGCTACTGTCATCCTTTGATGTCGAAATTAAGCACACCGATAGAGAGTTGATACACGGTAGATCAAAAAACCCATGTTCTTATAAGGTTCTAGCGCCTAAATTTTCTAAATCTTAAATAAAGACTACTTTACTCAATGAAAAAAAATGCAACAATATTAAACGCAACAATGTCGTTAGAATACCAACAAAGTCTGAGGTTTTTGTTCTCTTGTATATGAGCTCTCTATCTTTATAATCAATTTTGACCATATCAATAGTCGAAATTTTATATAAGTGATTAAGTTGATGTATAATGAGATGTTAAGAGAACTTACACCTTAAATGACCTTCAACAATTATGTCAATTCACATTGAGAGGGCTTTTCGCAATCTTCCAATTCGAAGGTATTGGTGATTAGTTGTTGAGTTTCTAGTCATTGTTGTTCGATTCCTAACTTATCCGTTATTCTTTTAGTTCTTGATTTTATTAGACCCTACTAAAGACAACTTCGACTTAGCGATATTGTTTTGGCCTAGTAGTGTGAGTGTATGTATGAATTCAGAGTTCGAATCTCGATACGGCTTTGACTTTCATTATATGACAAAAAAAGCGAAAATGCCATACACCACCTTCTTGCACACTTCTATACCACTTCCCTCTCACATTCATGCACAGTGAGTCTCCCCCCACACCAACATGCATGTGTTCTCACTAATTGAGGTATAAGATGTGTGTGAAAAGGGAGGTGCTGTATATCATTTCCCCCAAAAAAGACAATTTCATTTTTTTGGTAAGTAAAATGATTTTATTGATTGTGTTTTATGTACATATTTACAATTCTTTGAGCCCTTATTTCTTGGCCCAACATCTCATCACTTTATACAACACATTGGATTTCTTATCCACTCTCTCAGCCCATACCAAATGCCTAATTGGCCATGAATTCTCAAAGACAGCCATAAATGCGTTTGCAATTCCTCCAAAGATTTCTGAATGTCCTGCGATTCTTGATGAAAAATTGTAAGTTTCTCATTCTCCATATGGTCTAGCATAAAAATTGCCACACTGTCGGCCAGATTTTGTGCAACTGAGGAGAGGAATTCACCATAGCCTGAGGCAATATGAGATCCGAGAGATTGGTAGACAGAATCAGCTGAATTTGGAACCACTGGAGACAAATCTCCCAAAACAATTTAGCGATTGAACATTGGAGGAGTAAGTGGAGGATTCATGCTCTTCCTCACATAAGGAGCAGATGCTCTTCCATATTTGAGGAGATTATCGGCTATCGAGATTCGGAAAATTTTTGAATTTGTCACAAAATAGGCGGAAATTTTTATAAATGTCATCCACCGGTCTTTCAATGACCGATAAGAGGCACCGTTCTTTGGAAGATCGGTATGTCGAGACACCGATCTTCCAAACACCGATTGCAATTAAGAACGTTAATTCCCGTTATTAAGCTCCTACCGGTCATTGGAAGACCGGTACATGCCTTGGCAGGAAAATACACATTTTTCGATGACCGGTATCCATCTTTACGTGGGAAATGGTTTACCGCTTTTCCAAAGACCGATAGGATTAGATACTGGTCTTTGGATGATCGATTCCTTTTCTATATATTTGACCGCAATTAGTATACTCATACTTACTACAAAAAAGTATTCTCATACTTCTAGCACAACAAATATCCGACAATGAGCAATTACTATGGTTTTAGATTTTACCCAGGTAGCGGATTATCTGGAGGTTGGGAACCACCGTATAGTACCCAATCAACTATGCCGCTAGCATGTGCCCATGTTCAACACGAGATAAGTATCGATGGAGGTTGGGAACCACCATACAATACCCAATCAACTATGCCGCCACCGACATCCACCATGCCACCGCCAGAAGACTATGATACTTTTGTAGATCCGGTAGCTGATTCAGCAAGGCCTGTCGAAGTTGACATTTATGGTTCTGAATCTGATAGCGAGGATGATGGTGAGGATATGCAATTGATCCGTCCTACACCGTATCTCGATGAGATGTATCCTGCACCAATAGAGGGTGGACTTGCGTCGTGGCATCATGATGAATATCCTCAACTAGGGGACTCTATGGATATTCCCCCTCTATGAGCACCAGTCATTTCGACGACAACATTGGTTTGCTCCAAATCAGACAATTATTTAAAGACAAAGCACGTCTGCAGCGGGCCATTGAAAAATATCATGTTGTACACGCTAAAAGAGAATATTGTATGTACAAAAGTAATAAGACGAGGTTGTTACTACGGTGCAAACACTTCGAGAAGACCACTTGCATATGACAGCTCAACGCGCGTTTCCGACTTGTAGAGTGCAAGTGGGAAATCATTAAAATGTCATACTCCCACACGTGCGAAGCTAGTTCGATTAATGAGTTTCATCACAATCTCACGAAGAGCATGATCGCTCAGGATTTGCTTGGAATAATAACTAACAATCCAAGTACCCACTACTACTTGATATTTATTATTCATTATCATATTTGTAGATTATTATATTCTAACAATATTGAGTTTTATTTTTTTAGCATTTTCGGTGCAACATGTGCAACTGATGATTCAGTCTAAGTACGGTTTTAAAGTCACGTATTTAAAAGCTTGATTTGCTCTACAACGTGCAACTGAGATAGTACACAATATATGGACGTCAGGCGTCAGAAGTTTGCCCACTTACATAGCACATTTAAAGTACTACAACCCTAAAAATGTGTACGACTTTGCTCTAAAGAATACAGAAATTCAAATCCAAAAAGAGCTGGTCTACGTATTTTGGGCAATTGGTCCGTGCATTGCTGGTTACCAACATTGTAGGCCTGTCTTATCTGTAGACGGTACGCATCTCTATTGTCCATATAGACAAAAATTACTCGTTGCTGTGACACAAGGTGTCAGTGGCCATATTTTGCCCGTCGCATTTGCATTGGTGGACGAGGAGTTAGAGACTTCTTGGTTTTGGTTTTTAGAAAGATTGACACTATACGTGACACAGGATAGGCCGAGCTGCATTATTTCAGACAGAGGTGCAGGTTGTCTGAGTGCAATTAACCGAATTCCAATATTCAATGGTGAGATTGGGGTTAACATATTTTACCTGCGCCATATTTGTGTGAATGTTCATACGAAATTCAAAGATAAGATTGTGAAGGATATAGCTTGGAAAGCTGGCTCGATGTTGAGCAAAATAAAGTTTCATGACCAAATGGAGGAGATACGTGCCCGTAATCCTGCTGCACACAGATACTTGGAAGACATTGATGTGGCTAAGTGGACGGCGTCTTACGATGAGAGATCTCGTTATGGTATAATGACAACGAATCAAGTGGAGTGTTTTAATGGAATCCTTAAGGGTGCACGCCGTCTTCCGATCACGTCAATAGTAAGACAGACGCAGGAGAGCTGCATTAAATATTTTAGAACAGGGATGGGTGATTGTGCCAGGATGACCTCAAATTTTAATGCGTGGGACGATAAGGCGAAACGTTTTTTCAATACTTAGGCAAAGCGCGCCACAATGCATGTGGCAGATCCTTATGAACCTATATTTGCGCCTGAGCGGTATATCGCGCAGGTGAAAACCAAAGGATCAGAAGAAATGACACGGATCATACTGGCTGATTATATGTGATATTGTGGGAAGTGGTCGCAGTTTGGCATCTCCTGCTCACACGTGATACAAGTAATTTTACTTATAGCTTAACTTTATATTTTGTTTAATGACAAATTTAATCAAGCAAATTCATGTAGACTTGTCGAAAATATCGTATGTATCTGATGAATTTTTGCATTCCGGGAATGACCATCAAAGCTCTTAGAAGAACATATTCAATGTCATTTCTCCCATTGGGTCCGCTTCATGAATTACCTGTGCCACCGTATACGCTTACGCATCTCCTAATGGACAAAAGGTAAAGACTAGTCCAAAAGGAAAAAATTTGCAAAAACAGAATTACTGTATAAACTATGGAAAAGCGTCAAACCAACGTAGAGTAAGTATTAATTCAATAACATTTTTCAAACAAATATATATCTAATAATAACGTTTTATGAAAATCATTGTTAAAAAAAACAGTCTTCGAATGACCAGTGGTTTGATTTTCGCGTGCATGGCACGTACCGGTCTTCCAATGACCGGTAGGAGCTTAATTACGGGAATTAACGTTGTTAATTGCAACCGGTTGTTTCAACATACCGGTCTTCCAAAGAACGGTGTCTCGACATACCGGTCTTCCAAAGAACGGTGCCTCTTACCGGTCATTGGAAGACCGTTGGATGATATTTACAAAAATTTCCACCTATTTTGTGACAGATTCAAAAATTTTCCTGGAGATCCTGTTTTGTAAAACCCTCCAACAAAATGCACTAATCTTCGAGGATACTTATGGGTTGGATATTTTTCCGAGACTTTCATTTGCATCACCTGATATCCATTCATCTGACATTATAGATGTGTATATTAAGATAATTGGAGGAGTTCCATTACCAAATATCATCCTTAGCTGTACTTCGGAAGCATTATGCAGACGCGCAATGACAGGAGGCTCAGTTGTTCCAGTCCCACACATGTGGGACTGGAACAACTTCATCTTCCATTCTCTCCCAATTATGTTAATAATTCTTCATTAATATCACCTAAACCACACACAGAAAATGAAGATCATGATCTCTAGCATATAAATTTTATAAAAATGCGGTCAGAATTTATATTGCACAGATTTGCAAAAACACTATTTGCCCAAATATAGAGGCTCTAAGTTTGAAACAACTTTGATACGACAGTCTTTAAAATTTCAACCAAATCTGCATGTTGCAAATGAAGTTAAAAGCACACATAGCAATAGCAACATTTAAGCGTAGGGTAATCCATAGTCCACAAAATTAACGCAAGGCTATGAACTCATTCATCCACAAGAATGAATTAAGACCTCGGCTTTTCCTTCTTCTCCTTGAAGAGAGCCAGGAGAGAAACACCCGAGACCTTGACAACCTTAAATCTAACACCAGGAATATCTCCGACGGCATGTCCCTTACGTCCAAATCCGGCAATCAACACTTCATCCTGCAAAGGGGATGGGGATAATGGAACGTTAGGTTTGTTGTAAAAGTCGTATAAGAAGAAAGGTTGCTATGTGATAAGATCCACTCACATTTTCTTCGATGTAGTTCAAACAACCATCATTAGGAACGAAGGCAGCAATCTTCTTGCCATTCTTGATCAGTTGCACCCTAGCACATTTACGGATGGCAGAGTTGGGCTGCTTAGCTTCAATGCCTCTGCAGATGTACCAAACTAATTAATGAAAGCCCAATATGCTGAACTTAACAAAGATGGTGTGATGTGAAGCAGCAATCAAAGCAGAATCATACATCTTTTCAAGCACAATTCCCTTGGCGTGAGAAGAACCAGCAAATGGCTTCTTCCATTCATTGCCAAGGTGAGATTTTTTGTAAGCCTTATCTGCCCACCTCTGTCTTCTGCGATGGGATTTGAGCTTGCGCCCAGCTCCCATTCCACGAGTCTTCCTGCAATGCAACAATAAGGAGGTGAAAATAAAAAAGGATATGCTAACTAGGGGAATCACCAGTCACTGAATCTGCATCTAACAATTAACAGATAAATGCCAGAGAATAAAAAAGAACCATAACAAGTGAAACCATATGTCCAAGCAGTATCATCATTACTAGCTGAATGATAACAAGGGTTTATACAAGAACATAGAGATCATCAAGGTAACAACCCTCCGAATAACAGTTGTACTTGTAAATACAATAATAAACTGTAAGTTAACCCAAATAATCACATACAATTAACCAGGGGTTTACCCCAAATACCACATTACAAGAACACTTCTACTTCCATATAGTATTCATAGAGGTCATACTAAAACACGTAAAAGTTAAGTAACTAGTAAAAATACCAACAGACTTAAACAATATGTGGATACAACTCAAGCATTTCGTTGCCTACGGAAAAAACCAAAAGCAAAACTATAGCGTTGTCAAGGACTGGTGTTGTTCTGTAATATAAAAAAATCTGAAATATCACCCATATAACCAGCTTCATAAAATCATCATGAACCAACCCATAATATCAATCAAAATCCTAGACATTAAACCTACGCACCACAGAAAAATTTGAGCTTAACCCCGACATAAACAAATTATTCGATCCATCAACAAAAAAACACATTCACAGGGCAATTAACCACATCAACGAACGTAATTTTGGTCTATGCGTCACGACAGACATTCAGAATTAAAACAAAAAGGTTTTCGACTGAAACAAACAAAAGTAGATATAACAAAAAAGAAGCAACGCAAATGATCTTAGGATAAACGAAATCGGAGGAGCGTATCAACGAAAGTGAGCCGACGAGTTTCATACCCCATGATTAAAGCAAGAGGAGCAAAGTGAAGGGAGAAAGAGGTGATTCAGTAGGCTTGAGCAAAGGCGGCCGCCGGTTCCAAATATGCAGAAACCCATTGCTGCCGCATTTGTCCAGCTTTTATATGGCTGTATCAGTGTGGACCTTAGAAATAATTCTTAAGCCTAGATTCGGCCCAATACCATAGGACGGGCTTGGTCAAGTTATGTTTCTGGGCCTAATTTTCCTTAAAATAGATACAAAGATATTTTTTTTTGTACAAAGCAAGCCGAAGTCGAAGCATTAAAAAATACAAATAAAAATGCTATAATAAGGAGCGCCACTCATGGCGAATCAAAATAAAAGTCTGTTTGGATCTCCGACTGATTTGAGCTACTGCGAGAGCTTTTATCCATCGAAGTTGTGTAAGTTTGTTAAACTGCAGAGAACTCGGACCCTCCAATCCCATCTGCTCCCTGCGTGTAGGATGGAGAGATCACCCTCATCATCCCCCAGGGTGCGATAAGGTGGGCTCTGTGAGGCACACTGTTCCTTTGTGAGGTTCCTTGACTTTGCTAGACGCATGGCCTGGAGTTGCGTATTCTTCCCCTAGAAAAGGAGTGGCGCTAATAGACCTTTAAGTTTGTCGGCATATGGGATAATCCCGCTTTGGTCATACAATTCGCTTCTTGGTTGCATGATCTTGATACATAGATCACAACTTCTTAGGGTTGTCCAAAAATACCCGGCGGTACCGGGCGTCCCGGTACCGGAGCTGGAACCGGTACCGGTCGGGTATCGATTCCGGCACCGGCACCTGAGGCGGGTACCGGTTAGTAACCGGTACCGGTACCCCTAGTACCGGGCACCGGTACCCCTAGTACCGGGCACCGGTACCCCTCCGGTTACCCGGTAACGCCCGGTTAAAAACAGCCTAACTAACTAAACTTGTAAAATTCGCATCTCATTCATTTCAAATTTTCTCTCCTCCCCGACTTGCGACCCCCGTGCGGCATTCGCGCCTCCGAACCCCCCCGTCTGCTGTCTCTATCGTTCTCTCCATTCGCAGCATTCGCATCTCCGAGCCCATCTCTCTCGTTCTCTCCAGCAGTCCAGCTCAGTTCAATACTCAGAGGTAGTAAGTCTGCTTTGAATTTGAAGATTAGGGGGTTTAGGGTTTTTGATTTCAAATTAGGGCTTTTCAATTGTGATTTCGAATTAGGGCTTTCAATTGTGATTGATTTGTGATTGCGATTTATGTTTCGATTGGGTTTATTTAGGGTTTGTTCGAATTAGGGCTGTGGATTTGCTTACGATTATGTGGCCAGTTGGTTTCTGCCTGGTTCTAGGACG
>JAOYMZ010054191.1:0-13672 GCA_025802335.1 Pinguicula primuliflora | reverse complement strand
TCTTTCATTAATGCCAAGTTTTGAAGACCTTACCACAGTACCAACACTGTTTAGAATCATGACAGATTCAACCTCTCATCACATATCATGTTCATCGACCTGCTCTCTGGGTAATTCACGGAACCAAGAGCACTTCTCTTGGCCAAGGATCCAACTGCCATAAAACTCTCGGGCCGAAGCCAACTCTCTAAGTAAAGCTTAACCTCACAGAAACACTCTTGAGCTTGAGCTCACTAACCTCACCAAAGATCTCAAACAACACATAAACAGAACTTCTATTCTATCAGAATAATTGTATAATTTATTTCATAAATTAATGCTACAAATTTTTCATGCTCAGAAATCAGAATTTCCATGAGTTCATAAGGGAAACTAATCATAATGCACCTTACGAGTTAAAAACGACTCCTCCCCTAAGAATCATACCAATTCTCCCTTCTGTGATTTAAGAGCATGTAAAATTACTTGTTTGGAAAACCAGCACAGTCGTTGAATAATATGACAATGAATCGATTTCACTCCAAAATGTCTAAATCACCTCACCAAGCTTAAAATGAAACGAATAGGAGAGTTTTACATACAGAATGTTAACCAACTTTAAAACCCCTATACAATCCCTTATTAACCCACAATTCTTACACTTTTGTTGAGAATCTCGTCCTCTTCTTCCTCGGTGAATTCCAATTCCTGCTCCTCTACGCTGCTGCTTATCGTGAGTGACATAGTGGTAGTGTGCTTCTTTTGTTTCTTCATGGCGACCTTATACCCAAATTCCCAGCCGTTTCTTAGGCATTATCCCTGCGTAATTCATCGCCATTTATGGAGGAATCTCCCCCTTATCCTCCCCATCGCTTCTCCTTCTACAATCAATACGTTTTCACGTTTGAAGCCCATCTCGCCGAATTCCCGTCCTTCCCCCTTCCTATTCGATTTGGGAGGTCTGATTTTAGGGTTCTAGATCCTTCTCTCCCGGCCTTCAACTCATCCGTTTAATCCCACATTTTCTTTTCCTTTTTTTATTACTATTTTTAATTTAATTAAATAATTATTTCTATAGAAAATGATTTAATAGGTGTATATATTTATTCTTACCAACATAAATATATGTGTTTGTACTTCATCTTCTTAGGTGAAACCATGTATGATACCAACCATCCCCATGTAGAAACTTGATTAAGATGTGATAAACCACCATTCAAGCTCATAACAAATTAACACTCTCTCGTGCAAGATTCGAGAATTACGTACCATTACACCATTAACCGTCTGAGGAGATGGATTGCTTCCATCGTCGACCTCCGTGGCATGAAATCAAACTGGTTCTCCTTCACTCGCACTTCATCCCGTAGTCTAAGTTCAATAACTCTCTCCCACAATTTCATAGTGTGACTTAGGAGTTTATTACCCCGATAATTGTCACATTGTTGCACATCACCTTTATTCTTATAGAGTGGCACAACTACGCTACTTTACCACTCCTCTAGCATCTTTCTTGTCATTAGGATAATGTTAAAAATAGTCGTTAGCCACCTAACTCCTATGTTTTCTAAACACTTCCACAGTTCAGTTGGTATGTTGTTCGTTCCTACTGCTTTCGTATCTCCCATCTTATTAAGGGCTCCCTTCACCTCCTCTGTCGATATCTGTCCAACTACAAACTGATTTATGGGTCAGTGCACCTCTCTATCCCCTACACAGCTACTATATCCACGTGTTTCGTTAACAATTTACTAAAGTATTGTTCTCACCTCTCTCTTATATTCTCCTTCGAGAAAAGGGTTTTTTCTTCCTCATTTTTGATAAATTTAACAATATTAACATCTCTACTCTTCAGATCTCGTGTCTTTGCAAGTTTATACATATCTTGCGCCCCCTCCTTAGTATTAAATCTCGTATACATACCCTCATATGCCTTGCTTTTAACTTTTGCCACTGCCCTTTTTGCTTCGATCCTTGCTTGACGTTACGCCTCTTTTCGTTGCATCCTCTCCCCATCTCCATTTGCTGCCACAAGTTGCCTAAAGCTATCTTGTTTGGCTTTAATTTTAGTTTGCACCTCCTCACTCCACCACTACGCTTCCTTGCCAAGCCTCGCTCTGCCAGATGATACCCCTACGACCTCTTTTGCTATGTCCCTAATGATAGTAGCCATGGGGACCCATAATTGATCAGTGTCCTCAATTATCATGTCCAAATAAGAAGGAGCTACCTTATCTCCGAAGGCGGTAGCCGCCTCGCCCTTAAGATTCTTCAACTGTATCCTTTCTCTACCTCCTCGCCTCCTCTCCCCCACTTTTTCTCGTACATTAACATCTATCACCAAAAGACGATGTTGTGACGTCAATGATCCTCCCTGCAAAACTTTACAGTTCGTGCAACAACTCCTATCCCTTTGACGCAACATGAAAAAGTCAATCTGTGTGCTTCGCCCTCCATTATGATAGGTGATTAAATACCCGTCTCTCTTCTTAAAATAGGTATTGACCATCATCAATTCATACGCTGCCGCCAGGTCCAACAACTCACGACCGCTGTCATTTGTCAGACCAAACCCAAAACCACCATGCGCACCTTGATACCCATCCACCCCTACCCCCACATGGGCATTAAAATCACCCCCCCCACATGGGCATTAAAACCTTTTGTTCCATAGGGATACCACTCAGTACAGTATCTAACTTGTCCTAGAAGGCTCGCTTCTCACTCTTCCCTAGCCCTGCTTGAGGTGCATACCCGCATACAACGTTCACCACCTCTAACCCAACTACTATTTTAATTGCCATAAGTCTATCGTCGCACTTTACCACTTTCACTACATATTCCTTGAATTTCTCTGACACCATAATCCCAACTCCATTTCGTCCACTAACCAATCCAGAGTACCATAGTTTATATCCATTTACTTCCCTTGCTCTCTCTCCCATTCACTTTGTCTCTTGAAGACACACCACGTCAATCCTTCTTTTCTTCAATACATCTATCAACTCTAAAAATTTTGCTGTCAAAGTCCCTACATTCCAAGTACCAAATCGTAAACAGTGGGATACAAAGTTTTTAAATTTAGCAGGCCCATTATCTCTGGTAAAGTCTTCATTCTTGAGCCTGTTAGTTTATCACATGTCCTTATTTAAAGCTCTGAAGTGTGTGACCAACAAAATTCAGTAGTCCCTAAGGAACTTGTTATGGAGAAGCTCTAGATCCAGTGTACGGCCTATCCAATGGATCAAATGGAAAAACATATATCTGGAAATGAACTCAGGATCTGATCATTTTGGAGCTTGCTTCAAGAGTTTATTAAAGTAATAAATATTAGAATTTTTTTTAAAGTAACATCACAACTCACGGTTCAACTACATGTATCGAATAATACAAATATTGAACACGGTATGTGCATCTTTTTGGTGATTTTGGGTTGCCAAAAAATGTCAATGTTTTTGAAATTTTCGTGTCAAAATCTTTCGAGAATCGATTATAAAATTTGATTTTGGTGGTTTCAACGATAAAAAAATTAAAATTCTATAAATATAGATTTTTTTTATAACGTATAGAAATCTCACTGAGGTATGTAAACCCATCGCGGTTTCAACGATAAAAAACCTAAAATCCTATAAATATAATTTTTTGGATAACGTATGGTAACCCCACCAAGGTAGCTAAACCTAACGCTCTACTGAAATAGTCAGTAAACCATGTTAGGGAAGTTAGACACAATTGGAAAGACATATGTAACATGTTCATATCGCTAAAGAGAATTGAACTCATTTTTTTTTATAACGTAGGGAACCCTACTGAGGTAAGTAAATCCAACGTCCTACCGCAATAGTCTGTAAACCACGATAGAGAGGTAAGGCACACTTGGCAAGTCATATGTGACAAGCTCATGTTGCTGAGGGTATTTGAACCCATGATCTTTGAGTGCAATTGTCACTTTAGGACCACTAGGGCAACTTATCTTTGACAAGAGAATTGAACTCATCATCTTAAATATGGATTTAAATAGAAATAAACTTAATAAAAGCACAAAAAATAATGTTCGAGAAAGTACTGAGCGGTTCTCGGGCGGTCAGGGCCCGGCTAATGCCTAGACGGCTTAGACGTCCGATTAGGTGGCAATCATGCAGTGCGGAGAGCGACCGCCCAATGCTTAGGCGGGTTAGGCGATCGCCTTCTGGAACAGAGCCTAAAAGTATCATTCTATAATAAATTCTACAATCAATTTAAGTTTAAAGATCACCGAAATAGCTATTGTACAATAATAATAATTTTTTTTTTTGACTTGCTAGAAAAAGCTATTGGACATCAACCTTTTCCATTTCTTTAGAAAGATACAGAGCCAAGACTCATTTCGTTATTCTCATAAATAATCAAAGGCTCTGCATCTCTATCGCAGTTTTTTTGTGGGCTAACTCAACCTTTACAACTTGGATTTGCATCCATTAGCTTTCTAGGAAATTATTCCCTGCCGGTCGAGTATGAAGAAATGGGGAAGGACATGAATGGATTGGTTATCTTAATTGAAGCAATGGTGCTCTTGTCTCAATGATGTTTGATGTCACATTCTCAACAACTTCTCGATCACGAAGATAAACAAGTTTCTTTCTTCCCCCTGAGTGGATGGATGCACATCATATTGTTTCTTTGAATGTCGAACATGATCTTTTAACTTGCTTATAGAGTAGAATGTGGTCTTCTTCATCGAATCAGGGAGACCGGCCATCAACAAATAGGTTGGTGGCTGTGGCAATAGACAGAGATAAAGGAAGCCAGAGTGCCCTGAAATGGTCTGTCGACAATCTTCTTAGCAAGGGACAGACGGTCGTTCTGGTTCACGTCAAATTGAAACAATTATCTGGGTTATCAGCATCACCTTCCCTGGGTGTATCTTGTAATTATCCATCTTCTACCAATGTGCCTTAATTGTTACATGTTGCACAAATTTCTGATTATGTCTGTTGTCCTCTTCTCTCCACTTATATTCCATTGTTTTCTTCAGGGTCTAACCCAAATCCTGATGCAATCCATGAAGCTGGAGATATAAAGGAATTGTTCCTCCCTTTCCGTGTCTTCTGCACGCGCAAAGATGTGTGTATTGTTGGGAATTTGTCTCACATTAATTAGACAAATCATAATAGGCTGAGATAAATAGGATTGTGCGCTACAATCAATCAATTATAAACTTATGTTTTATTACTAATAAAATTAATCCGCATGCACGCGCTGATAGACAACGTTGGGTTTAATTGTTTTCTCAACTGCTGCTCACACTAGTCTTTGTTTATCAGATACAATGCCATGATGTTGTGTTAGATGACACAGATGTAACGAAAGCTCTCATTGAATTTGTAAAGCAATCTGCTATTGATGTAATGGTTCTTGGAGCTGCAGCAAGAGGTGGAATTTTCAGGTACTAAACCAATCTCCCAACTCCACTACTGAATTCTCGTTCAGCAACTCCTCTCATTTCATAGCAGATTTAAAGCAAAAGACATCCCTGGAACTGTACTCAAAGGGGTGCCGGATTTTTGCACCGTGTATGTAATCCACAAAGGGAAAATATCGTCCACGCGTTCGGCTTATCGTCAGCCACCATCCACCCTTAGCCCTCTCCGTAACCAGATACTTGCACAGGCCAACAATAGCAACAACAATTCTAGAAGTATGTCTTTATTGTCAAGGACCATCTTGTTTGCTTGTTTAATGTTGAATCAGTAGTGTGATGCAATTTTTCCAGGTTCATTTTCTGGACAGGCAAGGCTGGGATCTGATCGATCACCACGCTCCAGGCAAAATGAAGGAAATTCCATGAAGTATGTCAATCAATTTAGCCTTGTGATTCCTCCACTAAACTTACGGTGTCAAACGTTATGTGCGCGAATAAATGAGTTATGTATCGAATTCTAATCATGACCGTCGAGATTGTGATCCAACACTTATATGACACTCATGATACCTAACATTCAGCATTTGAAAATTTTTCGTGATTCCTCTATAAGAGAGTTTTAACTTCAATGTTTCTAATGTGATCAGGTCACCATTTACTCACCGGACTGCTCCGAATGGGCGAACATACGACTTGGGTCCGCCGGAATCCGACATTTCGTTTGTCAGCTCCGGTAGTTCTGCAAGGAAAAGCACTGATATGTATGGTCCATCAAGTGAGAGGAGCTTTGATGGTGGCCTTACCCCTCCTCGGCTCTCCGGATTCTCCAGCACTGATTATCAAAGCTTCGATTCCATGCCTTACGGACGTAACTCTATGGACATATCAGGACAGATTGATTTCACTTCAGATGGGAATGATAATCTGAAAGCACAAACAATGGTAAGGCTCTCAGCATTGAGATGGGAAACATGAATAGATATGCATGATGTGAAATAAGGAATCTGTGGATTACAGGATGAAGTAGAAGCAGAAATGAGAAGGCTAAAGCTGGAGCTCAAGCAAACAATGGATATGTATAGTACCGCATGCAAAGAAGCACTCTCAGCAAGAGAGAAGGCAAGATGGCTTTACTTTAAGTATGAGCTTATCTTCCTTCTGGCTATATTTACTAACCTTTTGTTGACATTGCAGGCGCGTGAGCTCCAGCTATGGAAAATGGAAGAACAGAAGAAACTCGAAGAGGCCCGTGTGGCGGAGGAAGCGGCACTTGCTCTTGCAGAAAAAGAAAAGGCCAGATCCAACGCAGCAGCCGTTGAGCATGTTGAAGCAGCTCAAAGGATAGCAGAACTCGGAGCTCAGAAGAGAATCAATGCAGAAATGAAGGTCTTAAGAGAAATGGGCAAGAAGAATACAGGGATGAGCTCTCTTTCCCAATCAGATGGCAGGTACAGAAGATACACCATTGAAGAAATTGAAGTTGCTACAGAATACTTTTCACAATCCAGAAAAATTGGAGAAGGTGGGTATGGGCCAGTGTACAAGTGTTATCTGGACCATACACCAGCTGCCGTGAAGGTCCTCAGGCCCGATGCTACGCACGGACGATCACAGTTCCAACAAGAGGTGTGTGTGACAAACCATGATCTTTATCTACAGACAATAAAATCTTACATTACTTGTGAACTTACAACTCATGACAGGTTGAGATTCTGAGTTGCATCCGACACCCGAATATGGTACTTCTTCTAGGTGCTTGTCCTGAATACGGTTGCTTAGTGTATGAGTACATGTCAAATGGGAGTCTGGAAGACCGTCTCTTCCAGCGGGGAAAGAGCCCTCCATTATCCTGGCAGCATAGATTCTGCATTGCAGCAGAGATTTCAACAGGGCTTCTGTTTCTCCATCAAACCAAGCCGGAGCCGCTGGTGCACCGTGATCTGAAGCCGGCAAACATCCTGCTTGACCGAAACTATGTCAGCAAGATCAGTGATGTGGGTCTGGCCCGTCTCGTCCCGCCATCCGTTTCGGATACCGTTACTCAATACAGAATGACATCCACAGCAGGAACCTTCTGCTACATTGATCCTGAGTATCAGCAAACAGGGATGCTTGGTGTGAAATCAGATATATACTCTTTAGGGATTATATTCTTGCAGATTCTCACTGGTAAACCGCCAATGGGCCTCACTCACCATGTTGAGAGAGCGATCGAGCGAGGTACGTTTGCAGATATGTTGGATCCATCTGTTCCTAATTGGCCAGCTGAAGAGGCATTAGGTTTGGCAAACATAGCACTCAAGTGCTCTGAATTGAGAAGGAAAGACCGGCCCGATCTCGGTAAAGTCGTGCTTCCTCTACTGAACAGACTGAGAGAGCTTGCTGAGGAATCCATGTCCGGCGGGATGTATCAGCAGCCCATCTCTCCCTGCAACAGCCAAGTATCCATTTCTAAGGTAAGCAACCGATCATTATCTTTCGCGTTTCTGCTGAAACTGGAAGCAGAGAGTTATTAAATTCCATTCCTTGTGAACTGTTTCTCTTCCAGGATGATATGAGTTGCCCAACTTCTGCGCAATCAAGCGGTGAGAGCTGAGGTGATGGTGAAGAGAGAATCTTGGGAAATTTTGCTTTTTTAGCTGATGTAGACACAATGAAAGGGAAACAAGTAGTGATTTGATATAGTTGTATAACTTTTACATGTAAAATTTCGATATATTAATTGGAAATATATCAAGAAGAACAAATGTCCTAAAAGCAGCGATTTAATCAGCTGATAGTTTACAGAAAAGCCTCTCTGAGGTAACCACGAAACATAAAACCATCAAAATTCAAAGCCCTGACCAAGTTAGATATTCAGGGTCCAAATTTGAACGTCTGAGTATTCAAACGAATGATTCAAAAATTAAGATTCAAACCCAAGGAAAGCTTCAGAGCAAACAAATCATTTGTATAAAACCTTCATAATTTGCACCGGCCAGAATGTACTCAATGTTTTTTTTTTCAAATTTTTTATTTTATTTTGACCGCTCTCCTCCACCACCAAATGTTATGATTTACATGATAGTTGTAGCACAATAAAACTAGCGAAAATACAATTTGATCCAACGTCCATGTCTTAGAAGGTTCTATGAATGCTTGCGGGTCCTCCTGTAGGTAGTTTGGTCACGATCCTCGTGAAGCAGTGGTGGTATGTCATCTGGAGCTAGTTCTATGATAACTTCATCCTGTCTTCCAGCACTGGGGCAATAGATATGGTTGTTTCACCATCATCTGATGGTGAAACAACCATTTCCCGTACATTTAAAAACCATCAAAAATCTGCTCCTTTTAAGTTAAATATACACATATATATTATACAAAAATCTTCGTGTGTACAATCTTCGTGTACAACTTGTGTGTAGCACCATTCGTTTTCGAAATTGGTCGCACCATTGGAAAGCTTATACATTATAGATGAAATTGGTCCACTTTTGACGACGTTATCACCGTTTAATAGAGGTTTTATAATTTCCCTTGGTTAAGTAGTCCAAAATAGGGTTTTAGAAATTTCCGGCGACGAAGTCGCTGAAAACTGGACCAAAGCATAGGACTTTTCATCTACAATGTATAAGCTTTCCAATGGTGCGACCAATTTCGAAAACGGATGGTGCTACAAAAAGTTGTACACGAGTTGTACACACCAAGATTGTACAAACGAAGATTGCCCATATATTATATTATATATTTATTAATATTTGTATAGTTAAATTAAAACGACGTCATTTTAACTCTACAAAAGTTAAAATAACGTTATTTTAACTTTTGCACTCAATTGAGTACAAAATCTGTGAGTACATTTAAAATAGTGTAAAAATCCTGTGAACTGTGATTAGGAAAGTGGGGGAGATCTGGGTAGCCAGGAACAAGATGGTATTCGAAGTGACACAATTCAGAGTAGACGACATAGTCTGGAAGATCAAAGACAATATCTGGTTCTGGGCAACTAGCAAAGCAAAAAAAACCCAACAATCAGCAACAGAATCGAACTAGTTCGAAAACCCAATCCCAATGCTCAATTCGCTACGATGAAGGAAGAAGATTTGTAAATTGGGTGAACGAAGGGGAGAAGATTGAAAGAGGGGAAATGGGCTCAGGCGCAAAACTGTAAATATATATAGACAAATAAAAAATAATTAAAAAAATTTTATTTACCAAAAAAACGGAAAGTGGGGGAGGGTAGAGGATAGGTGAGTTATATGATAACACTAATTTTACACTATTTTTTATGTGTCAATACTTAATTGGGCAAATGTCTTCTTTTAATCACACACTCACATGATGCCATATAGAATATAGTATAAAAATAGTGTGTTTCAAATAGTGTTTTATATCATTTTCCAGGAGAGGTGGTGGAAATTTTATTTTCATTTTAGTATTTTCAATTTTATTGGAAAATGGATTGCTCACCTGGCAGTGTCAAGAATCATTTACACGGATGGTACACGAAAATCCATGTGTTAAAATATGACTCGTGTAACTAAAGTGTTGGATTTTCAACACTTGTCTAGAAGAGTGACAAGTACTACATTCGTATTATTCCCGTGCAGAGAATCGGAAGTATAGTTATGACCAGTATTCAGGAAATCATTAAGTGGAAGTGGTGCGGTCGGAAACAAAAAACTGCCCAGACCGCCTCAGCAGCGCTAAGCCGCAGGTCACACATTTTTTTTCGTTTAAAAAAAATTGGCCGCCTAGACAGTGGTTGGGCGGCCGCCCTGATGAGACCTAAAAGGTTATGCAAGTATACATAGTCATCAAGTAGTAACTTCACTAATGAGCAAAGGTCATCTTCCAAGGAAGTAGAGTTAACACATGCTTATCAAATACAATCCCAGAGTAACCAACATGATTATGAGTTGTCACTACCCTAATCAATATGAAATACAACTAAAAGTAGCTATACAATATGCCAATGAGGTTCAAAACATCAAACACCCAAAGCATCCTTGAACTAATAAATCATCCGAGACTTTAAGCTTCAAAAATCCAATTGATCCAAGAGTTTTGATAAACCAAATTCACAATTTCATAGGTTTTACACTGATGATAAGATGCTCAAGGCTTTGGTATATTGCCTCCCAATGTAGCCATGCCAAAAATCACTCAATCTAGTGTTTGGTTCATCTACTTTTGCATCACGGGACTCCTATGCTCACCAAGGCCCTTGGGTTGACTCTTGGCTCAGTCTAAACCTCAACTTATGGGCATCATGGATCGTAACCTAGCCCAACTGTGTATTGGTGAACATTGAGTGCAAATGAACTATCCCTAATGTGACACTATAAGTTAGGGGTGCATTACTCTCAAGGACCGTAGTGTGATTGTGCCCTATGTAGGAGCTAAGTCTTGTGATCTAATTTCTAACCTAACCCACCTGATGAGAGTGTGAATCCGGGCCCAAACCACACCCAAGTGATAAACCAAGCACAATCATATAAAAACAATATGAACTAGAACACTTTCATAACTAAAATGGCATGGTTTCCAAAGGAAGGCTCAACCGAGCCTTGAACTACAAACTTAGCCCATAACAGGAGCTAAAATACACATATTCAAAGTTCAAATACGATACATAGTCATAAAAATAAGAAGGGAAGTAAAAACGGTAGCCAAATGTGAGCTTGATGAAGATCCTAGCTTCTCCTTGCTTCTTCCTTGTGCAGCTGTTGTTTCTCTTGAGTCCGCTCGTGTATCTCATGCGGCTTTGGAATTCTGGCCTTCTCTCCTGGTAGGGCATCCAATTTGTAGTGTATTTACCTTGGGACCCTCTAAAAGCCACACGCAACAGGCACATGTATTCAGGGTTCTTTCTATCTTTGCTGCAGATTGACCACTTTGTATAGTTGAGCCTCAAACCATGGTTCCGCTGCTTCCAATCGGTATGAGGTGTAAAGATGACTTGTTCAGAATCTCAAGGGCTGTCTATGGTATGAATTTACCCTCGTGACCTCGAAGCCTACACAAAGATATCAGCATCTGAAGGGGCATATCAGACAGTGCACTTAATCTGCACATAGGATTCTTCCCTTACTTCAATCTCCACCATACACGTCCCAAATGGTTTGAATTCAAACATAAAACTTGTAGAGGGGTATTTCATCTCTTACCAGGTGAAATTCCAGCTTTAACCATGTAAGGACAAGAGAGATATGATATTTGCAAGGGCCTTCAAGTAATTCCAAACTTCTTTCCCAAAATGACAATGCTACTTTTTGGAAGAGTTGTGGGGTGTTGCTAGTTCGAGCTTGGGCCACCTCCTACCCTTGTATATGTGTGGTTGGCATGCCAAAACCGAGCCTTGGCTGCTTGTGGTGTGAGTGGACCATGAGCCTTCTCTCCATGGGTCAAGTTGATCCTCTTGGCTCATGTTTTGGTTTTTGTCCTTCTCGGCAATTTCTGCACTTTGGCATGATGAATCCTCAATAATCTGGACAGAATGGGGAGTTTAAATAAATACCATGGCATATTTGATCAATTCATATGGAAATATGTAGTGAATTAAGCATGAGTTGTTATAAAATAAAATCATATACCCAAGTTCTTATAAAAGTGGAAATGAGCATGTTTTGAGCTTTAATCTTGTGGTTTAGGGAATGAAATGGAGTAAAATATAGCATGAAATAAGACCTAATTAGGTGCTTATCACCTCTGCATACCAGGGATTCAGGGTGATTGCACATCTGTGGATGATCCTGGTATTTGGTATTTTTTGTACTCACCACATTTGGGGGTTAAGGGTTATATACATGATGTGAGAATATGACTCAATCCCAAATGAGTTCAAGAGTTCAAGACATAGCTCACTCACTCACTGGGCTAGTGGCGTAGTCTCACTTCAAAACTTGTCAATTCAAATCGAAAGATATTGACATTTAAGTATATTACTCTTACTCCTCATGGAGAAAGACAATTTAAGTCATGTGGAGGTTCCAATTTATGATAGTTTCTGGATATTTTCCTAGTTCTGTTATTATTGATTTATTAATTAAGGTGGTTCCTTTTGTTCCATGCGTGGTTATTACATTGCGATGTAATTATTTTGGGAATCTAATGCATTTATGTTGTCGACTATTTTAACAGATTCATAGCCCATGAGCGAGTGGTTCACGGAAGATAGACTTGATGAATTTATCGCAAATGATGAACAGTCATCCTATGAGGAGTTCGTCATGGTTTGCGAACTTACATCGATGATGGTCATTTTCGTTCTCCTGATATATGGGGTGAAGAGACTCGCTGCAGATGGCTCTCCTCAAGTATGGGGGTAGAGAGCCATGGGTTACCCTGCGATTCTTCCCACATGAGGGACATAGAACGAATACAGACAACTCTCCCCATGCATGGAGGTAGAGAGTCATAAGTTTCCTTTTCGGTTCTGTCAATGATTGAGATGCCGAGGATTGTTGCAGATGGCTCTCCCCATGTATGGGGGTAGAGAGCCGTAATGATGACCTTACGATCCTCCCCATGCGTGGGGGTCTGAGATCGTTGCAGGCAGCTCTCCCCATTTGTGGGGGTAGAGTGCAGTAACTATTGATAGCAGTTCTTCTCATGGATGAGGGTATGAGAATTGCGTTTCTCCTCATTATTGATGATTCCCATGCATGGATGATCTGACCGTCTTGCCGAGTGAATTGGGGGATGGTAGAGAATGGGTATAGTTGGTCCTCTCATGCGTGGGATAGAGGGACATGGGCTATATCTGCATTCTCCCCAATTGAGGGGCAGAAGACGGATCCAGACAAGCACTGATTCGAACCTAGCCGAGGGATGTGAGAGAGTGGAGAAATGCGTAGCTGGCTCTCCCATGCGTGGGGTAGAGAGACACGCGCTACATGGGCATTTCTCCTCACTCGAGGGGCAGAGATTTCAGATGCCTATGGAAAGTTTCTATTTTTTCGAGAAAATAATGAGAGTAGAGAATCTAGCAGCTGACTCTCCTCATGCGTGGGGGTAGAGAGTCATGTGCTATAGTGGGATTCTTCCCACTAAGGGCCAGAGAACAGAAACAAATGACTCTCCTCATGCGTGAGGGTAGATAGCCGTAGAACACATTTTTGTTCTGCCGAAGATGGGCAGTAAAGGATCATATGTAGTTGTCTTTTCCCTGCGGGGCTCTGTGGAGATTGAAAGTCACGTTGCTACAGTAACTGTCTCTTTCCTGTGGGGATTTGGAGTATTGGGCTACTTAAGGATCCTACCCATCTGTGGGGGGCAGAGGACCATGTGGTGTGACGGAGGATGAGCTCT
>JAOYMZ010054180.1:0-13673 GCA_025802335.1 Pinguicula primuliflora | reverse complement strand
ATGTTAAATAACTAATCTTTTATTTTTGTAGGGATGAATTAGGGACAAAGTGTTGGGACATGTAGCATTATTCTTTCCGTGACTCCAATGATCAGTCTTTTGTTGAGGAAATGGGCTAAATAAACCTTGGCTTATGACTACTACTAAGGGTAAAATACCATTTATTTCAGAAAATTTGGACATGCTTGGGTAGGAGACTATATTAGAAATCACGAATTTTTAATATCATCGTCAATTGTCAAAATTGATATGTGCATAACAATTATGAGCTGGTGGCATCTGAGGCGAGTGACATATCCAAACCAAATATGACACCATCTCAAATGGAGTGTAGGTATGACAGAAAATTTAAAATCTTTCAAGGTAAGACATGGAGATCGAATTCCACTGGAGACACGAAATTCGTCTGAACCATAACTGCAGGTATGAGCTTGAATTTGCAGGGAGTCAGTCGCCTTGTACTTGAAATGGATATCACAGGTTATACCCAAAAAAAATTCACCCAAATTATCAAGTTTCAATTTTTTTTTTTTTTTTGTATGAGTGAAGATAGTTTGGGAAAAAGGTTAATTTGGATCAAGTACATTGCAATAATCCAAATTGAAAAATTGTTCAAATGAATTACTTATAAATATTTATGTTAAATAATATTTGAAAGTCCAAGTTTGTGGGCTCCGGAATCTGGATTCTTGCCTCAGAAACGCTGATTCTTTGCCGTCGGCCGCCGCTGTCGCTGAGCTCGAATCACCTCCGCGCATATGGAAAGATATTTCGGCAGTTAATCCGTCGTCAGAAACCTTGAAATCATTATTGGCCAAGGAGGAACCCCCAAAACAAGAAATCAGGTCAGAAAAGGAGCAAATTGTTTAATTTGAGGGAGGATGTATCGAAATTTGACGCGAATGAGGGGCTCTGGCCTCGCGATCAAGAACTATCTCACCGTACCGCAGTTGAGAAAAAAGGCTTTGAATTCGATATCTGCTGTTCAGGACACTTATTATTCCACAAAGGTAGAGAGCATTTTACTTTTGCGCGTTGGCTACATTTCAATTGGCGGATGCTAAAATTTAGTTGAAGTTTTGGATTTTGTTGGGTGGATTACTTGATAGGGGTTCTCCTTTTGGTTTATTGGATGTTGCAGGATATATTCGAGAGGCATAAGGTGGTGTTCACTATCTGCACTTCTATTGCATCGGTTGCTACAGCTTGGGCAGGTCTCTGAAATCCTGCTCTAATATTTTCTAGTATTCTGGTCTGAGCTCTTGCTTTATTTCCTTCATTGAAACTGATCTGAAGCATCTACAATTTTAAAATTCCTGTATCTCGTGTCATTAGATAGCTGATGGTATGGACTTGCTTCACATGAATTTCGTACCTAACAGAATGTAATAAGCTGCATTACAAGATTTTGCCTATTGGGTAATGAGAAATGGGATTCGTTGCTAGTATGTGTTGATTGTGCACTTATTTAAGTCATGCTTTTGTTGTGAGCGCCAGTTATTGGTTAACCAATAGTGATTCTGGAGATCCTGGAATAGTCATTCTCTTGTTGGAAATGTTGTTGCAGGTTATACTCTGCGTCACATTCACCAGTCAAGAATTGACCAAAGGCTTGAATCTATCGAGAATGCTGTAAGGGTCACGAAAACCTTGTCACCCTAGAAGTTATGGAGATGACAGTAATTTTATTTACATCCCTTACTGACATTCATTATCATGTGTTAAAAATCTTCTGAACTTATCAACTCCGGTGGTTTATTAGTAATAGGATATAGCATATAAAAGGACTACGCATTGTCTTCATTATTGTCTATGGAGCCATGAATCTTACTTTCTCTGTTCGATTTAGCTTGTTCCTCTCTTCTCTTCGTGTTATCCTTTTCTTTGTGGTGATAATTTGTTGTTTATCCGGGGCAGGTGAAAAACAAGTATCAGATGGAAAAACATGAGCTGAAAAATCTTGTTTCAGGAGGTATGAGTTTGTCTGCATGTGTTGCAACGGCTGGAACCAGTTTGATTATCGGGTAAGTGAAGGAAACAATGCTGAGACTGTACTTGGGTTTAGAGGAACATGAAAATGGTTTACATTGTTGCAGGTATGGTTTGGGTTGGCGCGGGGGAGCATGGTATGTCAACCGGAAGCACAGACGCGAACAGATGAAGTTATTGGGGTTACTAAAACCTCGAAGATGGCCGCTCAAGTTCTTGAAAAGGCCATCAAGACACAGACAGCATGAAAATGGTGTGAAGACTTCTTCTTTCCCAGAGCCTCTGCATAAGGAACCTTACGTTGCTGCTGCGGGAGGAGCTAACCAACAATCTTCGTGGCTAAAAGTCCGAGCTTGTCCACTCAAGTTCTTGAGAAGGCCATTGTTACCAACTAAACTGCATGGAAACGGTCTGAAGACCTCACAACAGCCATTGCAGAATGAACCAAATGTAGCCGCGGGAGAAACACAGCAAGCCTCTTCCCTTGTGCATGGGGGAAAATAGCATCAAAGTCTGAAGCTGCTTAGATACCTTTGGCGTTTCTCGTAGACGACAACACAACCTTGACCGATTATGATGAATGAGGAAGAATTTTCACCTCATGTTGCAGGTATTTGGTAGTCTGTCACATATTTTAAACCCAGTTATTATATGGATTTTGATTTCGGCGGAGCTTCCTTCATAGATTCTCATAACTTATGGGAAGGTTGCTTTACTACAATTTTAAACTAGGAACCAAAACATCCAAACCGTGACTAGAGAAACTTGTACAGGGCTGTCCTAAGTACATGCGCTGCCACTATTCTATTTGTATGTTCCGTTGGGTGAAATGCATCCCAAAACACGTATTGGCTCGCATCTGTACATGTAAACGGATTGCGAGCATCACACATGTATCCCATTTCGAATGTCCCAGTCGCACAACACGCCGTTTCGGCTGTTGCAAAATCTGCAAACCATCCAGAAAGAACCACTTTAGTAATCAAGATTCAAAACCCAAACTCTGTTTCATGTTTTTTTTTCTCTACACTCACCGTACAAGGCCGGCCTTATAATCAGCTGCAGAACAATGAAATATGGATTGGAGAAGACCAGCTGCAACCCGGGTATCCCCTGGTTTAACTTCCTCACCAGACCATACAACTTGGCATTGAAGGTATACGCCACTCTGTTGTAAGCGTCGACGCAAATGTGTCCATTCTGTATATTCTGTGCTCTTTCAAGGGGCATGCAGCCCATGGGAGGAAGACCCCCCAACGAGATCTTCCGTGCTCCGAGGGCGTGGAGGCGGAGGATGAAATTCGCAGCGATTCCGATGAGAAATTCCTGGTAGGCCTCCACTGTGAACTGTGATCGTCTGGCAGGCAATGTGAAGTAATTTTCTAGGAAATCGTTGGTTCCCATGCTAATCACGTACAGTGAGTTGGTTATGGTGTCTATGGCCTTCGTATCTCCCAGATAAGCCCTCAGTCTAGTTTGATATTCCTTGTAGTACTCCAGCTCTTTCCACAGAGGTATCACACCCTGAACAAGGAAGATTTAGTGGAACTATACCTTATGATCCATGATGGCTTGTACTCAAAGATATTGTACCGAATTTTCGATACGGAAATGCTAGTCATATAAAAAAAATTTGGAAAACACTTTACGTAGTACAAACAAACCGATTTTTTAAACCGATTGATAGTGAAATGACCACGCAGCCCCTACAAAGTGTTACTGTGTTTAATTTTCCGTGGGTTTTTCAGTCTTTTTTCGGTCATTCAGTTTAATATTCGGTTTGAATGTTGTCTGCCTAACACTCCTCAAATAATTTATACAACATTTGATTAGTGAAATTACTTAGTTTCATGTACTTTTGGGTTCATCCGGCATAATAATCATCATTCTACAACCGATCATAAATTTTGATGATAACATTTATAATTTTACACTTAAAAACTATATTTATAAAGTTTTATTAGTCATATAACCTAAAATTTATGTTTCCTCAATTTCACAATCCAAGAAGAATTTGATTTTTGGCGACTGGAAATTGCTTGGAAAAACATGTATGGATAAAAAAATTCGGTACAATAGCTTTAGATATAGATAAGAAGATCCAATTTGAAAATGTTTTCGATTCAATTTTTCGATGGAGTTTGAAAGAACTTACGAGCACATCAGCCGTGACATTATCGTATCCAGTTCCGGCGGAAGCAAAAGTGACGCCGATGGCGAAATCCGAGATATTGAACAGCGGATCAAGATACGCCGGTATGAATGGCCGGAGACCGAACGCCTCCGAGATGAAATCGGTGGCCAGCCGGCCGTTCGAGAACCTTCCGGTCGGTATTCCGTCGGCAAAATCGCGTCCGTAAGGCTCGAAGTTGCTCCGAGCTATCGTCGGTACCTGATTGTTGTTTCCGGCATCGACCGATGAGTCTCCGAAGACGATGATCGCCGGAACTTGGGCTACGGCCGTTTGTGTGAGCATCATCAGCGAAATCAGCAGCATTGATCCCATGATTTCTGGCTGGAGAACTGTTTGGTTTCTTGCTTCTGATCTATAAATGGATCGTGTGAATAATTCATGAATCCCATTAATTTGAACTGGTGAGCTGAATTTCCGGCAACTTTAATGTCACTGGTTAGAAGAACGGCGGCGGCTATCTTCGGAACTGATCAATGGGAATAATTCAAATGTAAGGAAGAGCTCGAAGAGAGTATATATATTTTAAAGCAAATATGAAAGTATAAATAATTATTTATGTTAAATAAAATATTAACATTTGCCATTTTAATGATAAACACGTAATTATGAAGGAGTGGCATATTTTGGAGGTGTTTGAAAGTTCTTATACTTATGTACAATTTGTTTTTCAAAATTTATTTTGGAAAAAAAAACATTCATTACAAAATTGAAAAATATTTACAAAATGTCTTAAATTTAATATTTCAAATATTTACAAAAATGTCCCGCCAAAAGCACTCCAAAAGCAACCATAGAGATGCTTCTGACTTTTAGTTTTTTTTTTACTTCTCCACCGGAAAAGCCAAAAGTCAAACAGCAAAAGCTTAATTCGCAAACACTGTAAACTGACTTTTCAACTGCCAAAAGCCAAAAGTTGTTTTTAGAAGAGGTTGCAAACACCCATTTAGTAATATTGATTTGAACTTACAAATATGGGGAGGGTTCATGGGGCATGAAGTAATACATGATTTTATAAATGCATTTTCAATTTCGGCCACTAGCATCGCCCATTAACGGAATTGGTCACATCGTTAGAAAGCTTATACATAGAAGATCATAAACCCAAGTTTTGGTGAAGTTCTGACGACTTTATCACCGTTAGGGATTTATGATCTTCTATGTATAAGCTTTCTAACGATGTGACCTATTCCGTCAACGGCAATGCTAGTGGTCGGAATTGAAAATGCATGTATAAAATCATATATAACTCCATAGCCCGTGAACATGCCACTACAAATATTTTACGAAACATATTTATAATTCCATTACATAAATCTATCATTTTGGGTAAAAAGTAAAGAAAAATCCATAAAAAGGATCAGTTTATATGGATTTCATTGATTAATCATGCAGCAAACGATTCATTATCGTTACAAAAAAAGTTGAAAGTCTTAACCCAAGATTAAAATGATAGTTTCTTAATTGATCGAATTTGTACGTCAATCATTAGGATCTCATATGTGTGGAGGACTACTTTAGGGCATGATTCAGGACCCACCACATTCATATGTATCACTAGTCGATTGATCGAGTATGTGGCTTACCGGGAGATGATATGAGGAATGAAAAATTGGGTAGGAAAAGCATAGGAATACACTTGGCAGCATACCATGGTTATGGAGTGATCCACAATTAATGTGGATGACCATGTGCTTTTCTTGTTGTTTTCCTTCTCACTTTTTCCTTTCCCTTATTATTTTTCTGACTCACCACTTTTGATGTGCATTGATGTCATGACACACAATCATGCAAATATGGTGCGTTTAAGCCCATAACACTTTTGTATTTTCTAACAAATCTAGAGCCAAAATATCATCTTTCAGTTTCGTCTTTTTTTTTTATAAGTAATGAGATTTTATCGCTTTTATGTGTAATTACATATTTACAAACTTACAACCACCTCTTCTCAAATCTAGGTCTACTTAGATCATACAAACACTCAGCAAAGCATTCTGCACCAGGAAGCAAAATCTATCACCAGAGGTATTTGGTCAGATTATTGCAGTGTGAGGAACAGCTTCAATTTGATTGCCTCACCGTTCTTTCCACATCTATTTGTTCCCTTCGTCCTTATTTTGAAGCATGTGAAGACGAAAATTATTACATTTAATTTGAGAGACGTTGAGCAAAAATGGAGGTGCTTCCTTTTATTATTTTTCATATAATTATTGTCATTATTGAGTCAATGATTATAATGAGTAATGACAATAAATAATGTGAAGTATTACTTGTTGGTGTCCAATTTCAATTCGGAAGAAATATAAAAAACTTCTTGCCGATATGGCAGCATAGATTAAGCGACTTTTTCTAATTATTAATTTATTAAATTTCAGTACATGACCGGCAATTGGTTGTCCAGCTCAGGGGCCTTTTTGCAAATTTTTAGGACATTTGTGCAATTTTTTTAAAAAAAAAAATTGGCCTTTGATAGGGATCGAATGACTTCTACCAGCAGAATTCTCTATTTTCTCGCCCACCACGGATCCCAGTTGGACTATTTGCGCAATCTATTGTTTATGTATTAATAATTAATATAATACAATTTCATACTATTTTTTAGTTTTTTTAGAATTAATACACGGCAGTTAAAAATTTAAAATCCTATCATTCAAGAAGGCTAAATGCTATAAATTATAAACTTTATAAATGATAAAACCCTATATTTTACGTAATTAATATTACGGAAGTTTCACTGCCGAAAAACTAAAACTCTATACTATAAACCCAAAAGGCTAAATGCTATAAATATTAAACTTTATAAACCGTAAAACCCTAAATTTTACGAGATTAATAGCCGATGAAAAACTAAAACTCCATCCTATAAACTCAAAAACACAAATACTATAAATTATAAACTTTATAAACACTAAAACCCAAAATTTTATGAGATTAATTTTACGATGGATTCGCCGCCGGAAAACTAAAACCTTATTCTATAAACTTAAAGGGCTAAATGCTATAAATTTTAAACTTTATAAATACTAAAACCTAAAAATTTTACTATTTTCATTTTTTTTTAAACCGCCGAAAAAATCAAAAACATTAGATAATGAACCCAAAAGCCTAAATGTTATAACCCTAAAAATATATTATTATGAATACTATAAACTTTTTATTTTTAAATATCTTTATTTAAAAATTTGCAAAAAGGCCACTGCCAGCGTGCTGGCTACAGAGGTGAAAATTTTGGGTGCACAGCAACCCAGCGTCGTCGGCCACCGTGCGGTGCCAAGTTTTGCGGTGCACCGCGAAATCAGGATCCGACAGAAATCAACGGCAATTGGGCAGACGAACGACGTGCTTCTAGATGCGGTGCAGAAATTAGGGTTGAATCCGGTAAGTTCGAAGTCGATTTTAATGGCGGAAGCATCGAACACGGATTTGTATGCCATCGCCGGAAATTAGATGCGGTTTTGCACCGTACCGGCAAGTTTTGTCCGGTGATGGCACCTCACATGGGTTTCCTGCGGAAGCATCGAACACGGGTTTTACAAATTCGACGAAAAAAAATGGGGAAGTGACACGCCATTGGCTTGCGGCAAAAAAATTAAAGAAAAATGTAAAAAAATGCGCACAAGCGGACCGCACCACTGGTGCAGCGGTTTGCACCGCGGCACCGCACCGTCAGTGCAGCGGTTTGCACCGCGCCGCACCGATGGTGCGGGGTGAAAATTTCACTCCTAGCTGACAATGAAGCATTTTTCTTTTTAAAAATACATGTTGTTTGACGAAATATGTGAGAGGATAGAAGTTGAGATCATGGGGGATCCAATCCCTTGTTGGGCTGAAATTTTCACCCCGCACCACCGAGGTTCTGGACTCGCCTCGGACCAGGACCCGTTATATTAAAAAAAATTTAATTATATATATATAATTATATTAATCTTTAAACTGTAAAATGAATTAAATTGAGTAGAATTAAATTATATTACACTTTAAACTGTAAAATATTTTAGTTTTATTTGATGTCATCCATTTAATTTTAGATTTATTTAATGTAGAAAATGCTGTAGCTTATCTCGAGAGTGTTTTAGAAGATATAGATAATGAAGATGACAATCAATAAATTATTATATGATGTATTTCGAGCGTATTTTAGAAGATTTATGATGTATACTTCAAATTACTATATTTCGAACCTAATTAACATTTATTTATTTTTCTTTTTAAATTAATTTCCGGATCGGGTCGGACCAGACCCAACACAATGGGACGGGTCTGGATCGTCCCGCCCCGGGGAGGGACGGGTCCGGATCCGCCCCCCGGAGTGGCAGGGCAGGTCTAGGGCAGCCCTAACCCGCCCCATTGCCAATCCTAGCTGGAGGCTTGATGGGGCATTTGAGTTTTTTTCGTATAGTAAAATAAGAGGAATGTTTTAAATAATTCATAATTTTAGAAATATACTAAAATTCCAAATAAGCCCAATTAGCCTTGCAAAACTCAATTTATTTGGCCCAAGTAATGCTCGATAGGTGTGGTCCATAGCCAGTGGCGAACGAGGGGGGTACGGAGGTGGGGGTGCAAATATTTTTATACTTGGACATGCGCTCTCCTGCACCACCTTTCCCGTCACGAATATTAGAGGTCTAATTAGGAGGTAAAAAAATTATACGTGAAGCGCACCCCTTAATTAGACTCCCAGGGTAGGTTTAGTAGCAGGGATGAGTGAGATATAGTGGGATGGAATATATTGGGGTGGGGAAATATATCCGGCGTTTAGTACGCAAGATTATATAGGATTTTAGGGATGTATGATTAAATAAAAAATCCAATTATCCCCCAAAATCCCATAAATTCAGAAAGAAAACTTAATCCATCCAAATTCACTTTTTCCCGTGTCAACCGAGAAATTTTTTACAAGCTGTCCTGGTTATTAAACACAGGATATAGCGGAATAATTTTTCACAATCCCACTACATCCTATCTACTAAACAAGGCCCCAGGATACACCACTGACTGCATAGCTTCAAAGTTTTGATCTTTTACATTTTTATTCGACCTGGCCGCACTAATCGAAAATATATATATAAGACCAAATACCACATACTTCAATACAGTTCCGACAACTTACATAAGGAAAACCATAATAGGCTTAATTAAATGATTGTTTAACCATCAAGAAAATGGCGCAATGAAACTAGAGACAATGAAGTCACGAACTCCGTCAAAGTATGAGACTTTTGGTCTTTTATGTATATGTTTTCTATCTGTACGGACAATTCCAACCGTGAATAGCAGCAATAGAGAATTGAAAAATTGTAATGTAATGTACATACAAAGACTATTGACTCTATCAATGTTGGTATAGGTATTTGGTAGAAGGGAAATATGGGTTCCTTTAATAGTGAGATTTTGTAAGTATCTCACTAAATCACTCATATTTTTTTATCCATGTTAGCTCAAATGATGTCATATAAATCTTATAAGAGTTTTGGATTTTGAGTCGGACAGATTTTTTTCGTTTACTTTAAACGGATTTTGGGTATAAGGTAGATAATCATCTAGATTCTCATGAGAAATGATAACCACCTAGAAATTTCTAAATAAATTCTACTAACCATTTTTTTTCTCAATTATCCAAAAGAGTAATCCAAGGATCGCCATCAAATTGCATGGACAAAAAGCTATAGGTTCCCTTCCATGAAACCATGGAGATGTTGCTATATATATACACACATATCATGCCTACAGAACTCAAAGGAATACAAAAGAGATAATCAAACTTGCTCACCATCTGCAACATGTCGAAGATCTCAGCTTTGAGCTTCGCAATGCTGCTTTTGGCGAGCACCTTTCTGTTCACGACAACAGAGGCTGGTTTTATCGGCTACGGTCCGATCAGCCGAGATAATCCTGGGAGAAAGGAAGGCCCTCTCCAACCCGGAAACCCCTACTTTCGTGGTTGCGAGAAAGTGTCCCGTTGTCGGGACGATGGACACCCTTGAGGGTCCGAATCAAAGCAAGCCACATGAAGTTGCACAAGAATGGAGGAGTTTAATTCGATTCATTTTTTTAAGCATGCCCTCATTTTCTTAAACTTTCATATGGAAATGTAAAATGTCTCTATATATTGTTAATTGAGTATTAGAGGGCTGCATGGATTTGTAACCCTAATTGATTCGCATTACGGGCTTATTAAGAACTTTCTTTCTAACGCGACATCCTGTGCCATCAGGTTTTAATTTAAATCCTACCATGAATAAAACTCAAATATACATATATTTAGAATGTTCATGGAGGCTGGAAGGTGAAAGTGGTTCTATTCTTGTGCGCTATACCATGTGCAGGGCAGCCGGTCTGGGTGCTGCCCCAATGGGTGGCAAGGTGAGCACCTCCTGGTCGGGCACGAAGTCTGTCTATGTTCGCGCTTCACGCAGTTGAAGCAGGTCTTGTTCGCCCAGAAATCTGCAATCATCGGTGGTTGGGGTCGTGCACCCGCCGTCAGTGCCAAAGGTGGCTTGCGGTGCGCTCCAGTAGGGAACTGGGTCCTCCTGTCGGAATAACGTGCTCTCTTGGGCAGCATCCAATAATTCCTCAAACTGTTTTGTGATCACACTTCTAACCGCCACTCTGTACTGGCTAAGTAAGCCTTTTTGAAACCGAAGCATCTTCAAGGTCGGGTTTTCCATAGTTGCAGGGGCGTACACTCCTAGGTCATGGAATCGTGCATTGTATTCCAAAACTGACTCCCCAACCTTCTGGGTGCAGTTCTCGAAGGCCCACATCTGTTGCATTATCCATGACTCCGGAATGTAATAGTGCTGAAACGTGTCATAGAACATCTTCCAGCTGTGAGAACCATGATCCAATAGGCTGGAGGCTATCCCCTTCCACCAGGAAGCCACACTGCCTATCAAATAGAACGTTGCTAGCTTCACCTTAAGGTCCTCCGAAGTCTCACACGACTGCATATTCATCTCCATAGTGGCCAACCAATCCTCAACATCACTCGGGCCCTTATCGCCTCGAAACATGGGTGTCTTTTGTTTATGCATCACCTCCTGTTGGACACGTAGGCTCCCCCGGGCCGAGGGGATCATAGGCTCGGTAACCACAGGCACACTAACAGCAGGGGGAGCGGGTGCGGTCCCAGTCATGCATGCCGAAGTCATAGCTGTGAGCATACGCAAAGCCTCAGCCGGAATCATCATCACTTGTACCGAGGGGGAGGGCTTCGGCAGCTCCCCACTAGTACCTATCATCGGTGTCACCCCTGGAAGCACGATCGGGTGAGCAGAGGGTGTCGAGTCGTCGCTTGCCCCAGTGGCGGCTGACGGTACCTCCTCGGCGGCAGACCTTGTATGCATCCCCCATCGTCCAGCCATAGCCTGTATCAACAGAGAGGGTTACGTCAATCCACAAGGACCCTCCTATATATTTTGGCTAAACTTTAGACTATTCATCTCTAAGTTGGCAATTAACCCGGCTCTGATACCAAATGTAACGAACCCATTTCCAAAAATACAATATTTAAGGGTCCGTTATGGCAGTCCCGAGCCCAGAGGTTCAAATATCATATCTGAATAAGTGCCAAACAGTCAAATAGCTCGACATACAATATCCAAATAGATTCGTTCATACAGATCCTTATTAATACGCAAACAACTTAACCGTCGTCCTACTACAAAAGAGTATGTCTCCTTAGGATACGACAAATAAAAAGGGCCTAACACCTGATAGAGTCCACCCACAAGATCAATTACCACCTTTAGTTGTCTGCGCCTCCGTATCTGCAAATAAAATTTGTACATGCAGAGAAAACCGTGAGCCACAAGGGTCCAGTAGGAAGATACATATATCAGAAAACCCAAATCTCTACCTTTTGCACATCATAATAATTTGATAAATATCAGCAAGCAATTCGGGCCCTAAAATTAGTACTCTCGTGGCCCACGGCCCAACGGAATGCGAGTCTTACCCAAAATAAAACGTTGCCCCGACCCAAACCGATCGTGAGCCTCAGACCTGTTAAAAACAATGGTCGCGGCCCGACAGAAAAAACAAATTCAATAACGCAATTTTTCGACCCGCGGCCCACACCGAACCCAATACGAAAAACCACACGAATACACGACAATCAATTCAACAAAGGCACAGTATGATCCGGTTGCGGCATATCGCAGTCGCACGCATACCAGTCATCCGGGAACATATTCTCCTTCCCCCTCACAATCAAAATCAGTTCACAACACATCAGTAGGGCATAGAAGACAGACTCGACACCAAGAAATCAGATAGCATACGGACTGCATCCAAGTTCTCAAAACAAATTCACGAGATAAGCAGAGTGAGAGCAGACCCCCACCCTCTCGGTTCCACTCCTATCAAATAAGATTTACAACCCGTCTCACGAGTTCTCAACCGGGGGAAAATAGGATATAGCAGAACACCCATACTCTATCCCCCTCCTCCCCAATCTCAGCAGGCATTTGAACAGGTGGTCCTCCGGGGTGCTTGGCAACGGTGGAGGAAGGTCGACCACCTCGTAATCTGAGGACGACCTTCACCCCACAACACACGCCAATCGTCGGACCTCCCCCACCCAAATCCCATCACTCCACTCCTCAGCCACAGCCGGATCATGAGGATCCCCAACCGTGAGTGTAATGGCACCAATCTCCCGGCCGCTATGCCTGAGCGAATCTCACGATCGGTTCTCCTACTGATATCTCACCTCCTGAAAATCCCCAACTCATACTCATATCACGACAGAGAGTTCAATCAGCAGGCAGATCAAGTCACACATCATCCGAATTTAAACAAATCAACTTAGAAACCAAATATAGCAGGGGACAGAACAAGACAAAGCAAAAGACACACCATAAGCCAATCTCGACCCGTTACTCCCTTAGAGAGAACACACATGAAAACACAATACACACAGCAAGCATAAATCTTCTTACCTCAAGGTATTCTCCTCCCTTGAACTCACAGATCTGTGTTTTCTACCTCTTCCCAACACTCTCGTAGCCCTGCGGCTTAAGGGCAAAAAGGATGAGTCTAATACGCCTTCGAAGAAAATCCTGCACAGTCGGTTCTGCCCCTCCTCGATCCTAAAACCTCCGAACTGTGACGGAAGGAGAGAACGATGAGGGGCCGATGAAAATTTGTTTAATAATGGGCCAGCGTTCTGCCCTTTTTGGGCCTCGCTATCCATGGGCCTGCTTCTTTTCTTTTTTTGGGCAGCCCCATGGCTTAGCTTCTTCGGCCCAATATCTTGATCGAAATTAAAAATTCAGTATGAAAATATTTCATACCTTACAATATGAAACGAATCCGAAGGAAGTTGGACACCCATTATTGACAGAATCCGAATGAAGTTGGAGCACTGGGAAAATCAAACTATAACAATAGGAGGCAGAATAGTACTTATTAACTCTCTTTTGTCAGCTTTGACGTGTTACTACTTCGTTTTCTACCGAGCACCTAGGACTAGGATAACCATTACTAA
>JAOYMZ010054169.1:0-13676 GCA_025802335.1 Pinguicula primuliflora | reverse complement strand
AAATAGTAGTGTGAACTACTGTGCATTTCTCGCCCCACGTTTTCTGCATTTCCGTCCACTCCCTTTTCCTTCATTCCATTAATGTCACATGGGACTTTTTTTTTCCAAACTTGCATTAATGAGCCTTTGGGAAAAAGACTCCTTGCCGACAGCAGACTCGCTGGCGCAACCCTTCTGCAGGTTACAATTTTTTTACAATTCGGAAGATCGCTGCTCTTGACGTGATGAGGTCTGAGGAAGAGGTATTTTGTCTGAACAAATAGTTGATTCTAGCTCTCCCTACACTAGCATATGATTCTAGCTTAATTGGTTGTTTGTCTTTGTTTATGGGAATTGTAGAGTTTGTTGAAGAAATAAAATAAAATTTATCAATGTTGAATGCTCTACTGGTTTTGCTAATTTTGCTACTGGTTTTGCTAAATATGCTAGTGATTTTGCTAATTTTGCTACTGGTTTTGCTAACTTTGCTACTGATTTTGCTAATTCGGACATGCTGCAGTTCGAAGCATTGTCTCAATTCTTTTGTATCGCGTTCCTCTTTCTAATCTTAGTGGCTAGATTTACCTTATATATTTCAATAGCTTGAGTTTGCAGCTTGTAACTTGGTTGTGATAGTTTATCTGCTTCATAAACTAGATTGTCAAGCTACCAACCAAAAGAAATATCAGATGTGACTGGGAGAATTCTAAATTTAGGGAGTTTTACGGTAGGCTTTTGGCGAGCAAAGATGTAGAGAATTCACTTCCGTCTTGGTAATATGGTTGTACTGGTTATCATTTGTTGTTTTTTTGCTCTAGAAAACATCATAAAATGCCAAATTTGTGTTCTTTTACTAGGAGGTCGGTACAAGTGTCTGTTACTGCAACCAACTAGATGGAAATCTTCTCATGTTTGGATGCATATGCATGTGGTTGTTCGTTTGATCAGTAAATTCAGTTAACCGCAAATGATATCTTTTCCCTCTTCTTTCAAGATTGCTTAGTGATCTTTTTTACTGTACTGATCCCTAGAGATGAAGAAGGGAAACACCTCTATATGAGGACTTTATCTGCCAGGGCTGTGCGGTTGCTTGTTGTTTTTTGGCACTGGGCCATGCCGGTACCAGTACATCGGTCCCTATCACGGGAGAGTCGGTACCGGTACATCAAATGAGTACCCCGATCGCCAAATCCTGAATCCCGCCCCTTTGGGAAGATGGGAAGAAGGGCAATGAATCTGGAGCTGGGAATGGACTAGAAGTCTAAATGATTTGGAGGAGGACATATTATGCAGCATGGGACTATTACTTGCTAACTCTACCATGCAAGAAAGTATAGATGATGCATGGATAAACAACACAACAAGCAAAAGTACAATTAAGGTACAAATGTGCTATCAATGGATATTACAAAGAAATCTCATAGTACGGACATAGGAGGACAAATCAGCATTGAAAAAAGGGATGCGCAAAACAATGCCATCTAACATACAGATATCCGTATGGAAAATGCAGTAAAGGAGATTACTTACACAATTCAAATTGAGGAAAAGACGCGTAATTCATCCAGAGCAAGACATTCTGTGCCACTTATGAAAGGATTTCGATGAAGATGAAGAACATCTGTTCAGATACTGCAATTATTCAAAACAGGTGTGGAAATCAATTAAATAGTGACTCTGCATTACAGGAACAAAAGAAATACCAACTCTAGAGCAATTTCTCACAATGATGCCGAATCACTTTGTTACAGAATCATGGAAAGCGGTATGGATCGCCCTCTGCTGACACATAGGGAAGTGGAACTCAAGAAATCATAATCATTTCCGCAGCACAAATGTAACTCAAGAGCAGACTGTAGTAAGAATCAAATACAGCACCTAGCTCTGGTTGAATGGCACAAGGATCGAAAGCACTGAACACAAAGCTCCCACAACAGATCATCAATCCAGTTCGTGTTAGAATTCGGGGAGCGTAATACATACACTATATGTTCTGGATTCCGTGTGAAATTCCCACAAAGATTCTTCAATTGGGGGGATTTTCTCACAACATGCAAGCAGAGCCATGGAATCGATCACCGATATGATCGAGGAGTAAAGTTACACCTTGTATGCTGGCCATTATGTTTTGCCCAGTCGTTTACACCTTGTATGCTGGCCAAGCAAAGTTGAACCTAAAGGTAGATAAAGTTGCCTGTAGTGTAGCAGCTACCTTTCCCTTTTATTGTGAAACTAAGATACCAACACGTTACCATCTTGGTCCAACAATAAATGGAAATGCTAGGGTTTGACAAAATTATGTTTACCCAATACAAACGTCATCCTTTGTAAAGATTTTGGGGTTCCTTCTTCAACTTCACAAACGTCGGTCTCTTCCGTCGATATATGGTGCACTCGGTCGGCCTATCACTAAGGCTAGCCTTGCCAATATCTGTCGTTGAGCTTGTGATGGCAATTGTCCGTTAACTAAGCAAAGAACATTTTACAGCCATGTAGGAGCTGTTTTGCAGCCTCATAAGCAGGGTAACGGGAACACACAAGTATGCAGCAGATTTCGAAAGAGGAATTGTGCCAAGTCTACAACCAACAATTGTTTTCCCATGAAGTTCTGCAACTAACAAACAATTTCATGAATCTAGTCAACCAACAAACATATTCATGAATTTAGTCCAGAGCACAGCATCCATTTTGACGGTGAAGGTGTGGTGAACACAGTCGAAAGCATGCTCACAACCGAACTGCTACTTCATCAGATTGGTTGCGAGCCCCTGTTCTGACTATGAGCATAAAAGTGATTTAGAACTTGACAATGTAGCTAGTTTCTTGTGATATGGAGGGATAATCTTTACCTCTATTGTGTTTGTAAAGATTTTTTGAGATTTAATGGAATCATTCACTTAAAAAAAAAATTCATGAATTTAGTCAACCAACAAACATATTCATGAATAAAGAAGCATAAATTAGCAAACTTTACAAACGTATGGAATTAATTCACAGTATTCATTCCAGGCACCTAAGAAATTTATAGACACAACAAAATTCAGGAAAATTGAGACAAGAAATGAAGTCTTTCAATAACCTTTATTTCCCGAAAGAGGAGAACTCTAGTGTTCTTCAACACGAGAATACTAACACGTGATCGTGAATCTCTGCTTATTGCCTTCTTGGTGCTTGATCTGTACGTGTTTTCTCTTTTTTGAACTTGAAAGATCTGGGTTTCACTTCGCTGGGGAGCATATTTTCCAGGAAGGTAGCCACTGATGTTGTTCACCTGTTCCATAATGCCATGACATTCACAACAAAATCAGTGTAATTGGATTGGAAAACTTCATTTACTGATTCCGCAACATACAGCAAGCGAGAAAGGTGATCTTGGATGGAAGAAAAGAATTAAGAAACAAATACGATAAAACCTAAACAAAATTACTAACATAATTGTCATTGCAAAACAATCTAGAGGTGACATAAAAATCTGTTGATATCAAATCTTTCGAATTTATTCAAGAAATTGGTAACTATTTTCAAGTAAGATTGTAAATATAAACCCTCTTCGGTCGAACAAATGTCATCCAATATCTTAGATTTCACCAAATTTAGGATGACAATATTTCATCATATGGGGCAAGGGAGTAATAAATAATAATTACTAATTATTAATTAGAAACGATTTACATAAATGCCATATGCAATCACTATATTTCAAAGTAAATAAAAAAACTCATAGTAAGTCACTTGTGTGGAACAGCATACCCTTTTTACTTCTGTTTTTAGCAAACTCTGCTTGCCAAGAGCCTGGAATCATTCCAATGTATTTGTATTTATAAAACTCCCGCGGACAGGGTATATTCATGTTACCTCTATTTATCGAAAGATACATGCTTCTGGGGAAGATTCAGAAGGTAAAGATTCAGCTAGGAGAGCTAGTCGACTCGACATTTGATGATGAGAACATTCTGTGTAATTCCCTGCATGAAAACTGAAGAAACTGTGATGAAAAGTCATTTATCCATTAGTTCGTAAAACTGGTAAACAGAAAGGAGCTACAGTTGTAATGTTTCTGATTAGTAGGATAACTGGAGAAGCTTCTTCTTTAGTAAAAAAGAAGTCATCCCATCCAATCCCTACTAACAAAATTGTTTTGGACACTCTTAAGCCGTATGTTTTGTTTATGCATTGAACCCGCATGATCATGCCTTACTTTTTTTAAAAATGCACATATTCAAACCAATAAAGACATGTAATCCAGTGGCTTCTCTTAAAAGGGCGTTACACATGTAATTCGGCATCGACTATATTTAAAATACCTGTTACATATGTCTGAGATTAGGTAATTCAAGCCGCTTCTGCCCCTGTTCGCACATGGAAATCAGTGGCTTCTCTTAACCAACCAATAAAGACATGGAACATAGCGACAAACTTGAAATTGATATTGAAGCCTAAAATACCTGGAGTTGAGCAGGCGTGCATTGAAAAATGGGGAAGATTAGGTGAATAAGAGGACATCCACCATTTGGTCTGTCATGGATGAGATTGAACCCAAAGGGATCATTGCTTCTCTCCAAGAAACCCTCCACCAAGATCACCAATTGCCCATACAATAGGTTGCATCTATCCCTAAGAACCAAATCAAAATTTCCTGATAAAATTGATTTGAAAGGATTAAGATTTGAGGGCGAAACGATCCGAGAAGAGAGACGCTGAGAGAGAAAGAAACAGTGGATTCCTCAAATTAATTGACCGGAAGGCCACTTAAGTCATCCCTGTCCGAAAACCAACAATTCCTCGTCCCTCAGCTAGCTTAGTCCTGTCAATGTACAAAAATCAAAGCCAGAGAGTTTAAGTTGAGAATCTAACTCATCAACCATCAAGTATATCTCTTTGGATGACGGATGATAATTGTCACGAGCAGCAAACTGATGCATTTTATTTTCAATTTCTATCCAACTGGATCCAGGCAATATCTTATTCACTCCGGTTTCCTTCATGATGACCCTAATTTCCGATACTTCACTCCATCTATTCTCTCCAGCATATAAGTTAATCAAAAGGTTGTAATATCCACTGTTGTTTGGCTCCAAAACCATTAGCTTCTCGACTGCAATTTGAGCGATTTCCAAGTTCTCGTGGTGCTTACAACCATTTAATAAAGCACCCCAAATAACAGCGTTTGGTTCCACTCTCATCCCTCTTATCAAGCCTAGTGCTTCTTCCAGCAAACCAACTCTGCATAAAAGATCAACCATGCAGCCATAGTGTTCAATTCTTGGAAAAATGGAATATTTGCTAGTCATTTCGAGGAACATTCGTTTTCCTTCTTCAACTAATCCGGCATGACTGCAAGCTGCAAGGATACTGACAAATATAACGTTGTTAGGCTTAAGATTCTCCACTTTCATTTTCTCAAACATGGCCAATGCTTCCTCAGCATATCCATGATGTGCAAGGCCATCAATCACGGAACTCCAACAGAAAATATTTTTATCCTGTAACTTGAAGAAGACCGCTAGTGCTCTCTCCAACATACCACACTTGGCATACATATCAATCAATGCTGATCCTATATAAACATCATTATTAGACATGTTCCGCAGGACATACAAATGCATCTCCTTACCTTGTTCCAGCGCTCCGAGATGAGCACAAGCAGAAATTACAGTTGCCATGGTCACTTCATCAGGTCTGGTTTCCGTCCTGGTCTTCATGTCATTAAAAAATTCTAAAGCTTCTCTGTACCGGTCATGTTTGCAGTAACAACTAATCATGGTTGTCCAAGAAATCACATCTTTTTTATCCATGGTATAGAACAAATGCTCTGCAGATTCTATTTTCCCTGCGTCAACATATACTTGAATCATGGTATTCCACAGAGCAGTACTTTTTAAAGGCATATCATCAAACAGACTCCTCGCAGAATCCAGGTCTCCAGCACGAGCATGCGCAAAGATCATAGTAGAACAAGCAAAATCATCCCTTTCACCCATCTCTTCAAACACCTTCCTCGACTCTACAACCCTACCCAGACTTGAATAGAAATCAACCAGCACAGTTTGAATGTGGAGGTGGTATTCCAGTCCACATTTCAAAATTTGGCTATGCACACATTCACCAAACCCACCAACAGATAAAATTCTACAGCTTTTCATAACAGGCGGGAACGTGTAACTGCTAGGAAGAACACCATCCCTCAGCATAGACACATAGCACCACAAACCTTCAAGCGGACGGAAGCAGTTGATAAAGGCCCCTATTAACGCATTATAGACGAAAACATTGGGTTCCTCTACCTGGGAGAATGCAAAAACTGCAGAATCTATACTGCGAACATTGGAGCAAGCAGTGATGTATTGATTTACCAAAAAGCAATCTTGGGCTGTATTGTTCTTGAGCATTAGGCTATACCATGATTCAACTTCCTTCAAACTCGAGCATCTTTTCAGATGATCGGCCATATATTTAACAAGGGACGTAACACTGAATTGCATGGGGAACAAAGCAGAACCTTAGGAACTTTAGGCAGAGGTAACTGGAGAAAGGTTCGAGATACCTGGAGGTGCAAAGTTAATTAATAACTAAAGGAAATAACTGAGTGGCATATTATCACACTTGAACCGCCGCGCTTTCATCCAATGTGTCAACCACCGGCAGGCAACCGTTGACGGGTGATGAATTTCCGGCTATGTGGTTGGAACTCCATTCGCGGCGACGCAATTTCATCTCACTATGCTTTACGCATATCATCAGAAGAATTTCGAATTTCTGTTGTGCAATAATCCGACTCACATAAATTGATAGAAGGGATAATCAAAGGCGGAGTAATAACATACTATGGAAAAGAACATGAATTTCGAATCGAAACTAGTTTACAACAGGTAGTGAAGATCACTGTTTTGCAGTCCTGGACTTTTTTGGGGGGTAAATGAATGTTGTGTTGCTGAATTTACAATATAGTACAATTACATGCCCAAATTAGAGCCCAACCCCTACCCTCAAACTTTCCAGAATTTCAAAATCGGGGTATGGTTTCTCCTATCTGATGACATAATTCCATTCCGAGAGACACATCTCCGGCGTCACACACCAAGAGAAATTTTCTAATACAGTACAATTAGTTGGTAAAATATTAGGTGTACTTAATTTTTTTTTGTATATAATTAAGTACACCCCATAAAACGACGTCGTTTTGTTAAAAAAAGTGTGTGTTTTTAATAAAACGACGTCGTTTTGATACGTGTACTTAATTATGTACAAAAAAATTATGTACACGTAGCATTCCTCATTAGTTATTGGACAAATTTGTCTGGGGGAGTTTAGCCCCAAGAAGGATCCAGGTATTCACTTGGAGAATTATACAACATCCCATAGCAACAATGGACCGGCTACAACGACAAGGTATAAACATATCTGCTGCGGTTGTATTATGTGTATGGTGTGGCTTGATGGAAGAGTCAGTTGATCATCTTTTTTGCAACTGCTCAAGAGTTTCTGAACTTTGGCAGCAATTTAACTCCTGGGTAGATATTGAAATGGACATGCCTACTGACATATATATGCATTTCAAGCTGTTCTTAAGCAAATTCAGAGGCAAAAGATGGAGGCAAATCGATCTAGCTATATGGCAAGCCATAGTTTGGTACATTTGGAAGGAGCGAAATTGTGTGCCGTTTGATGAAGTCGGGATGACAGACGTATTGGACATCATCAAAACCAATACATGGTTCTGGATTTATGCAAAAAAATCTGCAACCTTCAGCTACAACTATCAGTGATTGGTTGATTCATCCTGCTGCTCTGTTTAATCCATGTACATAATTTTGGAAAGACTATTAGCTTAAATTAGAGATTAGCACAACATATGTACATACTTTATTTGTTTTAATATAGAAGACAACTTACATATCAAAAAAAAATTGTTGGACAAATTTGTTATTTGTTGGACAGTTAATCTCAGCCTTCCATTTCTAATCTAACGGAACATATTACTTTTTAAATTTAAAGGGCACGTGAGTAATTCAGTCATTTGTCTTTCTTCTCTCTCATTGTTCTCTGAGTAGAAAATCAGATTCAACAATGGAATTAACGGAGGTGTAAATAAATAATAACGACACAACAATGGAGAGCGACAAGACGGCGGCCCATATCGAAGGAGGACGTGAAGTAACGGGGGGCAAGCAAATCGGGATTGGGACGGAGATAACCAATCATGATCTTGATCATCGACGCGAAGAGGAATATCTGGAGGACTCTGGTTTGGAATCATCCAAAAAATTGAGAAAAATAGTGAAGGAGATGGTGAAGTCTAGCAACAAAATAGCAAGCGTCTATACAGGCCCCATGGCTCGTCCCTATGGGGGTCCGAGAAAACAGAAGAAAAAGGTGAGAAAGACTGTAACGCAAGAGGAGATATAATGAGAGAGGTTCTGATGCAAAGAAGAAGAAGACTGATATTGAGTCACGTGCCTTCTAAATTTATCAATTAATATGCTCCCTTAGATTAAAAATGGAAGGCTTAGATTAATTGTCCAATAAATAATGATTTGTCCAACAAATAGTTGTACTGCATTAGAAAATAGTTGTACAAATAGTTGTACCAATTCACAAAAGATGCATATTTGTGGATTCGGTTCCTAGCCTTCAGAATCCTCCAGAGAAGCACTTGGATCTGTTCAAGGATTTGTCAGGAACTCCATTGATTGCTATCAAATATTGCGTTGTTCCTCCATTTCCACAGCTTCCGCCAGGTAATTTGTGATATCGCATTCCACAGTTTTCGGAAGCAGCTTGCTCCGAATGTAATTCCTTCCCTCTGAATCCATGCAACATGGTGCTGTATATGCGAAAGATTCAGATTTAGCCAACCACAACCTGTGACCATAGCAGCCATGATACGGGGCAGTGTATGAACAAGTGGGCGGCCGTTTCCAAAGACAGGGTACATAGAGGACACTGCAAGTCTTGCGCTGGAACCCCCCACTCAGCCAGGTTACTCTTCGTAGGTAATTTATTTTGAAGCAGTTTCCATGTAAAACCGCTGATCTATAGGGGCAATATGCTATTCCATGCTAGTTTACTTGGTTCAAATGCAAGATTGTGCGACCAGACTGGTCGCAGGACCTGCTCATATGTTTGCTTGACGCTGTAACAGCCAGATGCCGAGCCTAACCACCTCCAACAGTCTCCTGCATCTGTGAGGTGGGAGCAGTGTTCCAGCTCGTGTAAGAGACAGTAGAATTCCAGAATTTCCGTCTCATTGCAGGGGGCACACCATGACCAAGTCCAGGTACCGCTTATTTGCTTTTCTGCAATCGTGATGCACTTATCACCTACTGCATAGTAGAGATTAGGGTATTTGATAGAGAAGAAAACCCCTCCTCGCCATACATCCGTCCAGAAGTAAGTAGACGCTCCATTCCCCACTTCCCTTCTTATCAAGTTTTTAAACCATTGACTGGATAAAATGTCTGTAATGACTCTCCAAAAGGGGGAAGATCCAGCTCTAGTGCCAGGAGATATTATTCGGTTGACATCTGAGTACCCATATAGTGAAGTTAGAACTTCAATCCATAACGAGTCATTTGCCATCAATAGTCCATAAGCCCATTTGGCCATCAATACAAGATTGAATTTATCGAGATTCCTTATGCCAAGACCACCAGCTTGTATAGGGTAACAAATTTTATCCCAACAAATCCATGATATCCTTCTTCTCCTTTCAGATTTTCCCCCCACAAGAATTTTCGCATCAGTTTCCTCATCCTAGATAAAATACCTATAGGCGTCTTACATAGTGATAAATAGTAGCAAGGTATGCTAGATAGGGTTGATTTTAAGAGAATAATCCGACCTCCAAAGGATACATACATCTTCTCCCAACCCTTCAACCTCTTCTCCATCAAATCAAGAACCAGCTTCCAGGTTCTAATGTTCCTCGGATTAGCCCCCACCTCCACTCCAAGATATTTGAAGGGTAGGTTCTCCAGTTTGTAGTTCAATATCCCAGCCATAGATTCAGAGACAACTGTTCCCACATTAATAGTGTATAACATGCTCTTCCGAAAATTAACCTTCAGTCCTGAGCAAAGCTCAAATAGTCTCAACACTCTTTTATAAATCTCCACATCATGTATTGACCCATTGCCAAATAGTACAGTATCATCTGCGAATTGTTGGTGCGTCACACGATTGGCATTTCTTCCAATCTTGTATCCTTCAAACTCACCAAACTCTACCATCCGCTCAATAAAATAATTAAGATCAGCAGTGATAGCAAATAATTAGGGAGATAGGGAACAACCCTACCTTAATTCCCTTTCCAACTTAAATTCACCACACGTACTTCCGTTGACAGTAATAAACATATGTGCTGAGGTGATGCATCCCTTCATACATTTAATCCAGATTGGATTAAATCCCGTAGCTCCCATTATTCTCCAAAGATAACTCCAATGGATGCTATCAAAAGCCTTCTGAAAATCCACTCAGAATATAGAACATGGCTTCTTCCATTTCTTAGCATCATGTACCACTTCATTAGCCAACAGGATGCTGTCTAATATCTGCCTACCAAGGACAAAACCAGTTTGGCTGCTAGAGACCAGCCTAGGCAGAACCTCTCTCAACCGAGTTGCTAGAACCTTAGATAGGATCTTGTACAAGCTACCCACCATTGAAATAGGCCTAAAGTCCAATATAGACTGAGGATTAGAGGACTTTGGAGCCAGAGATACCAACGTAGCATTGATTCCTTTAACCAACTTTCCAGTTTCCCAAAACTCATCTAGAAAGGCCATCACATGAGGTTTCAATAGGGACCAAAATTTCTTAATGAACCTAAAGTTATAACCATCAGGGCCAGGACTTTTAGAGCTTCCACAACTTTGTATTGCCACTTCTACCTCTTGATTTACGGTTAGATAATCGTTTCAGGTCAGCATAAGCTTCCTTCCTTTCCATCAGCTCTTGATTTGACAAATCATATTGTTCTAGCTGAGTATCCAGGTCTTTCATCCTAGAAGTTGCTACATTGATCTGAGTGTCTAGCTCACCAAGCACATCTCTATTCCATTTTTTAAGAAGTCCACGCAACTGCTTCATGCGTTGCTGTAACACAAACCTAGGGGATCCAGATCTTGAGGTCTGCTCCCAAGCCTCCTTGACATATTGTTCATATCCAGAGTGCGAGAACCACGCATCTGGGACCTTGAATGGTTTAGTACCCCAGTCTACCCTCTCGTTAATGAGCAGTATAGGTACATGATCAGAAAATTTTCGCTCCATAGCTGTTTGCATCAAATCAGGCCACATATTAAGCCAATTCTCATAAACTAGAAATCTGGATGGGAAATCTGGACGAGAAACTAGAAATTTTGCAATCCTGGACTGGACGGGAAGAAAACCAACACATAAGAAACACAACTTCGGCCGCCCACAGAAAAATATATAAATTTAGAATAAGAATAATACTATGTGTACCCCACTTTTCACCCTATCATAAAAAAATATGTTTTAAATTTATTCATCGCCTTGGATTTACTACATATTTCTGTATATTTTTGTGAGACTTACGGGGTCATGAATAGGGTTAAAACATACAAAAATAAAAAGCAATTATACACTTTGGAAAGCCCTTAGTCGAGAACAAACTATAATTCTCTCTCCCAGATGGAAACTCTAGCTCGTCGCCGGTAAAATTAAGCATTTGTTCCAGTTTTGATTTTGCTAATTGCATCACAAGGCTTTGAGTGGAGGTTCTCTCCTGCTGAAATCTAATGGCGGATGATCCTGCCATACCGAAAGATAAGGACAAAGGTCCTCTAATTGAGGGTGCCATGTACCTCAGCTCACAACTGGGAATTCTCAAAAGTACTCTGCCTGCAGCAATTCCCCCACGAAATCCTTCAGGGACGCTATTGCACCAAAGTCACCTGCTGAATTAGAAGGGAAAAGCCCTTTTACTTGTATCCCAATTCAGGTAGCAGAAGAGGATGTCCAACACTCAACACTCAATGGAACTCCCTGCATCCGCTTCTCGACTAGAGTCAATGCGAGCATCCTAGAAAACATGGTCTACATCAAACCTCTCAAATAGGTCATGAGCTATAAATTTCTCTATCAGAAGCTTGTCTCGCTGTGGCAACCAAAGGGTAATGTTCACATCTTGGACATGGAGCGTGGATACTATTTGGTGAAACTTGATTTCGAAGAGGATTACACCAAGGCTCTTTTTGGAGGCCCTTACTCCATTGTTGGGCATTGTCTTAGTATTCACCAATGGCACACAAACTTTGATACCTGACAGGACCATCTGGACTCGGTGGCTTCCTGGGTGCGCATTCCTAGTCTCCTGCCCCAATACTTTTAGGACTCCCTGCTTCGGGAAATTACTCGCCCAATTGGGGGCTACCTTAAAACGGATGCACACACTATCCAGGCTCGACGTCGACTGTTTGCTCGTATTGCGCTGTGCCTTGATCTCACTAAAACTCTGGTCTCTTGTATATCGGTGGAAGACATCGAATACAAAATATGCTATGAGGACTTAAACAACGTATGCATATCCTGCGGCCTGTTTGGCCACCTTGCTGTAGAGTGCAGCCGTGTGGCCCCTAACCCCACTCCGGCTGCTGTGCTTAATTCTGTGTAGGACTCAGGCTCTCGGAGTGATGATCCTATCTAGTCTGGTGTGGAGTCTTCTGGAACAGCCAAGCCAATGAGAAGCCTGATGTGATGCTGTGGCTGATAGCTCCCAAAATAGGACAACCTGTGCGGCATGCTCCAGGGAGTCACACTAACTCTGGTATCAAAACTCTGCATAACTTCAAATATAATAACCGTTTTGATGTTCTTTCAGGCCTAGTTGATCCTTCTCCTGCGCTGACGCCTACCATTGAGAGCCCTACCAGTGCACGGGCACATGTGTTGGCTGCAGGCGCTGTCGAACCCAAGGGCTTGGGAAGGTTTGCCGCCACTCAGTCACTCAATGGTGATACTAGCATCAAGGTTGGTAAGAAGTCCCCCTGGGCCGGGTTAATGCCCACAAATCTGCAACAGCAACGTCTCCATCTAAAAGGGATCGCAGCTCCCCACCTCCTCCTAAGAGGAAACATGTTACTGAACCCACGAGCCCAGTTCTGAAGTGGTCCAGCAAGTCATCTACCTCTGCCAGCTCTTCATCAGTTTCTTCACCGTTACCCCCAAATCAAGCCACTACGGCCTATTGTCCATCCAAACCGCAATCCCAATAGTGCAAGTTGAAGGCCTGCCCATCCTACCAGAAGACAACCCGATGGCACCACAATTTCCTAAACACGTAGTAGTTGTTCTTCCCCATCCAGTTCACCAACCTCCCATCGCTAAGGCTGGTAATACATCCTTTCCATCTAGGCCGGAGGTAATCACCAAAGGAGTGGATCTGCGGGGCTTCCATATGTCTAGACGGGAGCGGGGCACAGGACATGTGGAATTGGATCCCACCAGGGATATGGAGATTCTGGAGGATCCCCTGGACTGGGATGACATGAAGGTTAATCAGGTGGTACGGCCCTCTCTTGGTTCTGACTTTGGCTCTCATCCTCACCTGGAGGATAGTTTATCTGGTTCTGACTGTGTCTGCTCTCCACTTCTTTTTATGGATTTTGGAATTCTTTCTTGGAACGCCCAAGGCGTTGGTAATATTCAGACTATTGGTACTCTTCGTGATA
>JAOYMZ010054158.1:0-13676 GCA_025802335.1 Pinguicula primuliflora | reverse complement strand
AATATTTCTATTTATTTTGTCTGATTTTTTAAATTACTAATTTTTATTATTCATTATTTTTTAGTTTTAACTTTTTTAAAAAATTATATATTGCTTAAAGAAAAGTATATTTGATTTTTTTTATTTATCTTGTTTTTATAGATTTTTAGTAAATTTCAATTTTTTTTAATTTTCAAATGAGGGTATTTTAGTCATTTTTGTAATAATTATGAATAAAATACAGTAAGGGGGCAAGTTGATATATATGGCAAATCACAAGGAAGTAAATTGCATTTTTGAAAGCATGAGGGGGTAAATTGAATTTAGGCCAAACCACAGGGAGGTAAATTAGAATTTACTCCATTTTCCATGCATATCGAGTTAGCCCAGAGTGTATGGTTCTTGTAGCTTATACTGAGTGTTCCATGAATGCGCATAAGGGTTCACGTGTTCATTGAGTATTAAGGTCGAGTAGTAACATTTGCGCGAAAGATTCCTGCAATCGTAGCCTATGATCTCTCATAACCTATCATCTGTTTTCAGGATGTAGCTTTAGCAATGGTATCCATGAGACCAATCCCTCTTGGCCCTATGATGGAGAAGCTCTCTTTATCCGCAGAAAAATACGGCACCGGTAGGCGATTCTACATTCAAACTCTGGATGATCATGCACTTTCACCAGATGTCCAAGAAAAGCTTGTGAGGGACAATCCTCCTGAAGGAGTCTTCAAGATCAAAGGCAGTGATCACTGCCCCTTCTTCTCCAAACCTCAGTCCTTGCATAAACTTTTACTTGAAATAGCACAAATTCCTTAGAAACTACAAACTTCTATAACAAAACCAGAGAACTGTTCATCATGCTCATTGAGGTGTATCTGTATTATGTATAATATGGTCAAGCCATACACAAAGGAAATGATACCACAACTCTCCTTCTTTAGTTTATTCCTGGTTCAGGTCTTTTCATTTATTTGCTTTTTGATTATGATTCCATAAATAGCTGGTAACAATCCAGAAGGCCATCATGCAGAAATGCTATCAAAATATATATCTTGTTTCTCCTCCTGGAAATCGTTCTGCATCCCTCCAATAAAGTCAAGCATGTTCTTCAAGGTTTCCTCATCTGGGGCAGCGAAATATGAAGATGGAGTTAGATTTGAACCGTCCGCACAATGAATCAAAGGATAACATAGCATCATTACCGAATCTTGGTATTGTATGACCCCGAGGATGGCGAATAACCAAAGGATTCACATAAGAGTCCAGGAGTTCAATGCCGTATTCCTTCAAGTAATCTTGATCCCCTACACAATTCGAGCTATAATCAACAAAAGGTGGTAGATCCCCTAACCTTGTACACAAGATTTGTTTGTTCTCATTCCACAAAACAAACTTTTCATGTAACGCAACTGATGAATTTCTCCTACCGCGATAAGGAACGGATATATAGATTGGAATTATAAGTACCTAAAAAGTGAACTGAAGAGCATTGAATCGGTGAAGAATACGCTTTCTCAGCCAATGATTCATTTTTTAATTTTGCTCCTCCAATTATAACGACTACTTTGATCTTGGGTACTCTAGTGAGAGCCGCACCCTGATAAGCCAAACCATAAACATTCGTTTATCTCGCGTGAAGAACGGAACATAAATGAGGTACTCTTAGTTGTTGTAACACAAAGAATCACTTACTTTTGACTGCAATCCAGGCAATGCAGCTGATAAAATCGCTCCCTGAAATACAGTATCAAAATGAAAATCAGATGCATATGAAATATGATGACCCTATGTATTCCCCACCAGGAATGAACAATGTTACTTGAACTTGACGAAACAGATTGAATAACATATGATTGCACAAGCACCTACTATATTCTAATATATGAGATTAGTGGCTGAAAATCCCATCTTGAACAACAGATCTATATATGTGACTATCAACTTCTATACACCGCAGTACGAGAATAGCCACTGAAAATCTACAAGAATAACCTGGAGTATCTGGTAAGATATACCACTTGACACAAAAACATTTCCAGAATGGAATCCCAAAGCTCATGATTTGTAACTTAGAATTGAATACACACCTGTGAAAAACCAAGAAGGCCATCAAAAGGCCCATGTTTTATCATTAAATCTTCTACAAAAGCAAGACACTCATCAAAATTCTCGTACTTTGTAAATTCCTGGACAATAAAAAAACCCACATCAGCTAATAGCCAGAGATGCTCAAGAATTTGATTTAAAAATTAAAAACTGAAAGGAAATTACAAACAAAGTGGGAAAAAACAGACCTTGTTGAACTGGAACCATTCGTAATATGGAGGATCAAAGATTCCCTCGACCTCAGATTTCCCCTGGCATGGAAACGGTGCGTCGACAAAAACAAGATCCAACTTTTGCAGCACCGATTCTGGCCATTTCATGAGTATCTGTTTCTTCATTATCTCGCCGCTGGTTCGGAAACCATGAAGGCATAGTAACCTAAGTTTCCTCTCAGCGCTGATTTCTTTACCTTCACTACCCATTTGATCGAAATTAATTGCTCTTCTACGGGTTGTGAAGATGAATGATTCTCGTGTCCGAGTACATTTTGCCTTGCACTTATATTTGTAGAGTGTGGCACATCTATGTGAAAATCGGATTCTGGCGCGGGCAGCCAAACACGTCCAATTCAATAATAATCAAAGGACATGTCCTTGTCCACATTCATTGGCGACTGCGACTGCAACTGCCACTGCCACAAACCAAGTGTAGTTGTCAGTTGTGGAACAAGAAGAGGAAAAGACGTGGCCGCAGAATATTGCTCCAAGTACGTGGGAGAGGGAAACAAGGTGAAATTGGAACTGAAGGCCTTGTGCCCGCGGGAACCAGAGTATGACGGATAGCGGTACCATCCGCCCGGTATCTACAGGTTGGATACCGGGCGGATGGTAGAAAATGATAAATACACTATAGCATTCCTCACATTCATAAAGATGAGGTTCCACACACATCAATATGTATATACTCGCACATAATATGAGTGGAAGGTGTGAGGGTGTACAGATAATGAGAGGTACCTTATATTCCTGATATTTTTATGTACGTGAATATTCATAACTTATTTATTTGCTTTGTTTTGGAAAATAAACTTAAATTTTAAAATAGAAAAATGATAAGGGCACTAAATTTCACCCACAAAATTATGTGGTTGGTTCAAAACTACCTAATTTTCCTTACAATAATGTTATATGTATTCACTCATTTTGTACTTAGTGTGTATTATCCTATCATATATGTACATGTGACATTGTGCTTGGGGCTACAAAAATTTAATTAGTGCACAATGCCACATGTAAATGTATTATCGGGTAGTACACATTAAGTACAAAATGAGTGAGTCATGTACTATTATTCTTTTCCTTAACCCTAAACAAGTCCTGAAAAATTAGTGCGCCTTCACCTACGCCTTCAATACTACAAAGAATTTGTGAAAGAAATCATTACAAAGAAATATTAATTTCTATTTTTAATAAGGTTTAGGTTTTATATGACATGATTTTAATTTTTTGCTGTCGAAGGTGCCGTAATATTAATTGTCGACTTTAAATAAAGTTTAGCATTTATGGTTTATAGAGTTTGAGTTTATCATTTATGATTTTAGTTTTTCGGCGGCTTTGAAGATGTTGTAATATTAATTATCATTTTAAAATAAAGTTTAGCATTTATGATTAATAGAGTTTGGTTTCATTATTTTGAGTTTTAATTTTTCGGCAGTGAAGCCGGCATAATATTAACTGTCGTTAAATAAAGTTTATTATTTTGAGTTTATAGAGTTTAAGTTTATCGTTTAGAATTTTAGTTTTTCAGCAATTTTAAAATAAAGTTTAGCATTTAGGATTAATAGAATTTAATTCATTATTTAAAGTTTTAGTTTTTCAACGGCGAAGACGCCGTAATATTGAAAAATGGTGGGAGATATTTTGGGTTTAAAAATGGTAGGAGATTGAATTAAAATTAATGTTTAATAAATAAAGAAAAATAAATAAAAAAAAGATTGGTAACGAAATACTGGATAAATTCGATTTTCTTTTCAACTAAATTTGCTCTTCTTAAGAGAAATGATTTAGTTTTGAGCCTATCACATAATTTTGTGGATGGGAACCTTGTGTGCCTATCATCTCTCTTTAAAATAATGGTACCAGTGCCTTTATTTTTTGGTCCAGTTATCAATGCCACCGGGTATCGAAAACGGATTATTTTCTTGGGTCCGATTATGACTGTACACGAATAGAGTTGTTTGCGAACAAGCTCGAATTCAACTTGTTTAAACGTCGTTTGTTCAGTTCGTGAACCTTAACGAACAGAGTTTAAACACGAAGTTTTGTTCGTTAAACTTAATAAACCAGCTCAGCTCAGTTCGTCAAATATGACATGTTCGTTCGAGCTCGGCTCGTTAAGCAGCTCTACTTGTATGATGATTTTGTTTTTGGTATTATTATTTATTTTACATAAAACGAGCTGATTTATGTTCTCCGAATTCATATGAGTTGACTCCATAATCTACTAGCGCGTTTGGTTAGAGAATTAAATAATTAAATTGAATTTGATTATGTTTGAAAGCGATTTCATTTTGAGGCGCGATGGATCTAGACAGAGGATTGTGCAAAGATTATTGTGGACAATTGGACAGATGGACCGGAGCAAGTTGTTGAGAAGATGTCGAATTGTGCTATCGGTTTCTTGAGATGGAGCAAGCAATCACGATCACTCAAAAAACAAATTGACAAAATAAAAGTGGAACTTACGAGATTATCGAGAGGACCAATTACTTTGGCAGCCCACCTACGGTTGGTGAAGTTGAGGGAAAAATTAGACAACCTCTTTGATTAGGAATCTATCATGTGGAAACAGGGAGGAAAACAACATTGGTACTGGGAAGGAGATCGCAATACTAAATTTTTTTCATAGTCATGCTACCTGTCGGCGAGAAATTAATCACGTTAGGAGTCTAATGAATGACTTGGGCATCCTCCAAACTTCGGATGCGGACATGGAAAGCATCATCATCTCCTACTTTCAATCCATCTTCTCCTCAGATCAAATTGATCCATCTACCATCCAATCTGTGGTAGAGAGAATCTGATGCAGAATTTTTCCGGCGGTGTGCTTGCAGCTTCAAACTCTATTTACAGAGCAAGAGGTCGAAAAGACACTAAAGGAGATCATCCCTTTAAGCCCCCAGGCTCTGATGGTATGTCCCCTATTTTCTTGCAGAAATTTTGGCATATTGTTGGGCCTCCTGTCTGTCATTGGACACAACAAAAAGGTTGCTTTTGGCTCATTGAAGGATGTGGTTTGGAAGAAATTGCAGGGATGGAAAGAATTTTTTTTGTCAAAGCCAGGACGAGAAGTACTTATTAAGTCTGTTATTCAATCCATGCCAACATATGCCATGTCATGCATTAAAATTTCGGATGATATTCTCCTTGACATCCAACGTATGACAACTAAATTTTGATGGGAAGCACTGAGAACAAACGAGAGATGCATTAGTTTACCTGGGATAAGATAGCAATACCGAAAGATGTGGGAGGCCTTGGTTTTCGTGATTTGCGGTCTTTTAATCTGGCGATATTGAGCAAACAGTCATGGCACCTTCTTACTCATTCGAGTTCTCTGTTATCCCGAATTCTGTGAGCAAAATATTTTCCTACTACTGATTTCTTTGGTACTGAGATCAGGGGTGCATCCCTCATGGATATGGCGTAGTTTCTTGGAGACACGACCTTTGCTCATCATGAAAAGTCGAAAATTGATTTGAGATTATTGTTCGATGAAAATATTTGAAGATAGGTGTATTCCCTTACCTCCCACCTTCCAAGGTCAACGTTCGAATAATATGCTTGGTCCAGATATTTTGGTGAGTCAATTGCTTATGCCCGAGAGGTAGTGGAATGATGGACTAGTCCGTTTTGCTTTTTCCCCACCAATCGCTGACTCAATTTTGTCTTTGGAACTCACTCATCCTGCAAGACATGATGTATAGACATGGCATTACAACAAAAATCAGTGTCACTCAGTCCAATCTGCCTACCACCTTCGTCGGAGTAGGGAACCACTGTCTTATGCGCTATTTCATCCGGATCCTTTACTCTACCATGATTCTTCGATGTGGAAAAAATTATGGCGACTGAGGGTCCTAAATCGCATTAAGATGTTCTTATGGAGCTTCATCACGTCCTTTGTACCCTGTCCAAAGAACTTTGAGGCTTGTCGATTGCAGGTTAGCCCCATCTGCCCTTTATGTGATATTTTAGACGGTCGTATCTACCATAATTTTCTCAGTTGTCCATTCTCCTTGGATTTGTGGCGCCTCTCTAGTTTATCTACGGCTATGGAGAATTTCTCGAATGTACATGAGTCGACCTGGTTAGTCAAGCTACTCATGGCGCTGAACTCAGATCATATGGAATTATGTGCTGGGCTCATGTGCTTTATTTGGCAGATGAGGAACAACAAGTTTCACAGAAATGAGATGTGGTCTGCAGCTCAGACAGTGACTTATGGGGATAATTGTTTGCGAAGTTATCATGAGGTTATGGGATTCCCAAAAGCTGCTTCGCCCAACTTAATCATTATTGTTACTTGGTTGGCTACCCCAAGGATCACAAATCTTATTTGATGCATCCCTCTCCCATGCTGATCGTGTGGCAGGGGGTAGGATCGTGGGCAACAGACTCCACGAGTTCATTTATCTGTGACGCCTCTGTCGATTCCCTAGTATACAAAGCCCATTTACTGTTGAGCTGTTAGATTTGCGTGGAGCTTTATCCTTTGCCGCTGAGATGCAAATTGAAAATTATACAATCAGTGAGATGCCATGAACGTCGTGCTTGCAGTTTAGATGAGTTTGTTTGTCCTGAGTCATGTCAGTTTCTTTTAGATGATGTTAAGTCTCTATTAATATCATTGACTTGACTTCTCTCTAAAACGCTCTCTCTCTAAAATGCTCTCTCTCGAACTCACGTCTGCCATGGCTAACGGTAACATCGATGTGGCCAATTTGGCCACCTGTAAGGTCAAGAACAAGGAGGAGGCGCTCCCGAAGGATATGGATACCCTCTCTGACACAGAAACTCTAACGGTCATCGAAGAAACGTCTCCTATTGCGGAGGGTGAGGTTGGCCAAACCTGAACCTTTTGGGATGCCCTAGCTCCCAAAATCCCTGAAGCACCTGAAGGAAAAAACCCTTTCACCAGACTGCCGATTCCGTTGGAGGAGGAGGATGTGCTGCACTCGGTGGTAGAAGGGAAGCCCTGCATAATTTTTCCACCAAAGTCCTGGATTGTATCAACCAGAATATGAAGTTCACAGTGTTCATCAAACCTCTAAAGCAGGTCGCCAGTTACAAATTTTTGTACACAAAGCTCATTTATCTGTGGCAGCCTAGAGGTAATATTCATCTCTTGGACATGGAAAGAGGCTACTATCTAGTTAAGCTGTGTCGTTTGGTATGCATTGCATAGTGTGCGGTGCTAAAACTACTGCATCCACCCCCAACACCTTTTTGACACACAATCAGATCATCTGGAGTCCATAGCTTCCTGGGTTCGTCTCCCTGGATTACCCCCTCAATATTTTCATGATAACCTTCTGAGGGAGATTACCAGGCCAATTGGGTCGTACCTTAAGGCAGAGCGAGGGCTCTTTGCCAGGATTGCGGTGAGACTGGATCTGACTAAACCACTAGTTCCAAGTGTTATAGTTAACAGTATTGAATATAAGGTGTGCTATGAGGACCTCAACAATGTCTGCGTTTCCTGTGGAATGTATGGACATCTAGTCCAAAACTGCTCAACGGCTAAGACCCCTCCCACACAGGATATCCCCGGAAATGACCAGCAATCTGAGATAGCCTCCCCTACTGTGGGCCAAAACTCCAAAGGTCATACTGCCAAAGGGTCGAATTCGGAAGGCACGCTGCCTGGGGAGTCTGGACCAGAACAAATGACATGGTGAATTGCCCATAAACCAAGGAGAGCAGTGCGCAAGCCGCCGAGTCCAACAGTCAATCAAGGTAACTCTTCGACCTTTACATATCAGTTTTCCACTAAATCCCATTTCGATATTCTTTTAGGGGACACAAGTGAACAAGGCGAACAAAGCGGAGCTTTGGTTGCCTCTGCCAAACCACTTTCCCATAGCACTTTGACACAAGGAGAAGGTCCCTCTGTTGGGAAGTCAGAATTGATATGGGCTGCTAGCCAGGAGCCGAGGAACACGGGGAAGGGAAAGAGAATTCCCTCAAAGTCCAAATCTACCCGGGCTAACCCGACGACACGCAATAGCAGCCCACTGTCGTCCAAACGCAAGCAACCGAGCAATAACATCCCCGCTCCCGAGCGGATCTTCTTCCCGAAGCCTTTCCCTGCCCCAGTCAGTCAACCTATGGACCTTACGGCATCAACTTCTGTCCCAGCAGTCAATATGAGTTCAATAGCTTCAGATCCTTTACAACCAGAGCATATTGCAGTATCCATACCACACCCTTTAGCCCCCACCCCAGGGGCTGGCATTACTCCGGAGGTACCTATTCCACCTGACGACCCATCTCACCAAAAGGGATTCCATGTGGCTAGGCAGAATTCAATCATCCTTCCGCAAGGTCCCCTTGAACAGATACCACCCTCGCTGACCACTACGGATGACGGAAGTATGTACATGGACGAGGAATCTCTCTCTCCGCCTCCACTTCAGGGACATTCACCAGCAGTTCCTGTGTTGGATTCTCAGTCTTCTTCTTAGCTCGGGCGTGACTGCATCAAGATCCCCAAATCGCTTTATTTAATGGATTGTCGTCTTCTAGCTTGGAACGCCCAGTGCATCAAAAATTCTAAGACAATTGGAGCTCTATGGGACTTAATTAAAATGTACCATCTTTAGCTCGTAATACAGGTGGAGACCCGGGTTAGTGGATAGGAAGCCGATTCCATTCTTCGTAGTTTAGGAAGTGGCTTCAACCGCTCCGTCAGGGTCGAGGCTCAGGGATTTTTTGGCGGAATATGGATTATGTGGACAGATGCACTTGATGTTAAAGTTACGGAATATGATTGGCAGTACGTGCATATTTCAGTCGCCTTCAGGGAGGGCCCCTCCTTTCTTCTTACAGCTGTTTATGGTTCGCCAAATCCCACACTTAGGTGCTCCCTCTGAAAAAAGCTATCGCAGTTAGCGGATAATATCACCTAGCCGTGGATCCTCACAGGTGATTTTAATGCCTTCCTATCATCCCACGACAAGGTTGGAGGGAAGCCTTCAGCTGGTTGTAGGAATTTCAAAAGGTGGATGGAATATAGCAGCCTTCATCCCGTCGAGTTCTCTGGATCACGGTTCACATGGAGATGAGGCTTATGCCATGAAAGATTGGAATGGGTGCTCACCAATGAGAATTTCGTAGATCTATTCACCTCTTGTGGAGTGAAGCACCTTCCACGGGTAGCCTCTGATCATTCTCCAATCTATCTCGAATGTAAAGGGAAGCAGGACCGTTACACTCATGTGCCCTTCTTCCGTTATCTAAAAGCTTGGGAGACACACGAGTCATGGAGGGAGTGGCTCTCTGCTCACTGGGATCCCGCTCTTCCTTTAGCCGAGTCCCTTCAGGCCCTGGAAGAAAACTCTGCTGATTGGAAATTTAACTTTTTCGGTGATATCTACAAACAGAAGCGACGACACTCAATTCGTATTGTAGGATTACAAAAAGCCATTGTTGATCGTCCATCTCGCTATTTATATGGCTTAGAATATAAGTTGTTGACGGAACTGGAAGGAATTCTGTCCTGAGAAGGGCTATTACGGAAGCAAAATGCGAGGTATAACTGGGTGACCTTGAGAGATAGATCAATGGCCTATTTCCACACAAAACACAAGGAGAAGCGCTTATCCACCAGGGCGCGGCGCATCCAAGTAGGACCGGATATTTGGGCCTCAGACCGCACATCACTAGTGGAAGCAGCTACTGTGTACTACGTCCTAATATTTGGAGCGCCGGATCACACTGATGCATTGACCCCCTTTCATATTAACAGTCTTTTCCCGCTGATTTCGAACTCACACATGGACAGTCTCAGCAGACCGGTCAGTTCAGTGGAGGTCAAACAAGCCTTGTTTGAAATGGACCCTAATAAAGTCCCGGGCCCCGATGGGTTTACGGGGGGATTCTTTCAAAACAGCTAGGATATTATCTCACACTCTCTAACAAACTTTGTTTTATAGGTCTTCGATTCTGGGGTGGTTCCGCCTAGTGCAAATAAGGGGATGATCTCCCTTATATCTAAAGTGACCATGCCGGTGGATGGGACACTGACAAGCTACGATCCGTAATCTCAAGAACCCTGATAGACCAAATTATTGTTATTATCCCACCGAGTCAGGAGGCTGGCCCGGACAGACTCATATGGGGACGATCCCCCTCTGGAACCTTCACTTGCAAATCGGCAGCTGAGCTCATGCGCACTCAGCCATTACCACCGGAAGACCCCTTATGGAAGCAAATCTGGACATTAAAAGTCCCAGAAAACATCAAAATATTTCTCTAGAAGATTCTGCACAATGCAATTTGGACGAACAGCGAAAGACACCGAAGGGGAGTCTCCTCTACAAACTGCTGTCATTTATGTTCTAATCCAGAAGCGTGTTCCACCTTCTGAGAGATTGTCACTGTAACAGGGAGATTTTGGAGTCTCTACTCCCGAATCCACCTCCCACCTTCAATGAGTGTTTATCTCCAAAGGAATGGATCAGATTAAACTTATCTAACTCCCTTGTTTCTCCTGCAGGACAGGTTCTGTTTGTGACCACATGCTGGAGGATATGGAATGCTAGGAATGCAGAAATCTTTACGGGAGCTAAACCAGCGGGGAAAGAGATATGTGCTTCCATAAAAGCTACGACGGGGGAAACCATAAAGTTCTTCGCTCAAAACGCAACACAGTTTCTTCAAAGGCAAGCTTACAGAAGCAGAGGGCTAGAACTTAACCCTACTGTAACTTTTGAAGGGGACCCTGAGTTCTACGTCCAGGTGGATGGAGCAGTTAGCAGGTTCAATCACCGAGCGGCATGCGGGGGAATATTACGTCATGCTTCAGGCCATTGGATCTGTGCTTTTTATGGTCGCATCGGTGAATGCTCCAGCACGGCGGCAGAACTATGGGGCATTCTCCATGGGCTTCAGCCGATCGCCAAACTGGAAATTCGGAAAGTGTTATTAGTGTCCGATTGTAAAAATGCGCTGGAGGCAATTTACGGTCGGATGCCTGATCTGCCCAATTCGGGTCTCATTCGCAAGATACAGAGGATGATGGCTTCTCAACAAGTCAGACTGACGTTCTGTGGGCGCCAAAACTGTAGGAAGCGAATATGTTGGCTAAGAAAGGTTTAGCTACGACAAGTGTTCAAATTAGGTACTATTCAAAAGCTAACATGGTTGTGGGTATCAGTTTTGGTGAACTTTCGAGACTGAGCTACGGGCCTGATCAGGAGGCTGAGTCTCAAGGTGCAGTCAGTGCATTTCATTCGTCTGGATATACTTTGAGTACCTTTTCTGCGTCATCGAACCATGGGGGGATGATGGCATTACTCGACACCCACTGGACGCAGAGGGGGCAGACGGTGGGCTGGCGAGAGGATTAGGACACCATGAGACCGCAGCTCTACAACTAATTGACCTCTCCGGCAATGCAGGGATACATCCTCTACACCTTTCTGTCGGGTTTGTGTTTGATCCTCCATAGAGGGGGACCTTTGTAACCACTGGCTTTGCCTTCCTTGATATATAAAAAAAATATCATTGACTTGCTTAGGAATTTTTTGGTGTCTCATGCACTTGCTGCTTATGCGAAGCAGTACGCTGATGATATATCATGGTGGCATAAGCCTTCATCTTGCATTCTCCCACAGCTAGGCGATTCCTAGCCAATGAAGTAATTTTCTTTCAAAAAAATATCAATCAACCCTCAATAGTTACGTTAATTACAATTTAAAACTATTGCAATATATTCATAATTACGTGTATATTTACTTATCGATTATGATTGTTTTTATTGAATGAACTGTTGAATGAGGGTGAAAATATCTATTTATTTTTACTTTTCATTACTTATTAATAGAAACGAATCAAACACATAAGCTAGGCAAATACAAACGAGTCTGTTCGCGAGCTTGTTCACCAACTAGTCGTTAATAACTCACGAACCTAAACGAACAGAGTTCAATACACAAAGTTATGTTCATCAAGGTTAACAAATAAGCTCAACTCGTTCGTTGAATTTAACAAACAGAGCTTAAACATGATCTTTTAGTCGAGCTCGATTCGTTAAACAGTCCTAGGTCCGATTAAATTTTTTCGATTCTCAATTTGTAAAATCCAAACTCTATTTGTTCGATCTCGATTTGTTAAACAGTCCTACGTGTGATTAAAATTTTTGGACTCAATTTGTAAATATGGGACTTGGAGGAGTATGAATGAATGGTGAACTTCTACATGATTGGGTCAGTCTCCCAGTATTAATTTTTTAATTATTTTTAAACATGAATACTTATGCCCATCCTCAAATAAAAATATAGGTCCGCACCTGGTATGAATAGAAACTACTGAATTTTTACCTTTTTTTTTGCAAGAACATCATTCCCAACCCGGATTCGGAATATCACTCATAATGAATCTTTGGAGACTTTGGTGAGTGGGGCAATGATTATCTTACAAGACTTTTATAATTTTTCTTTGGTAGATAAGTATTTTATTACTAAAAAATTGTGTAATTTATACCGACGTTATTGGTCCTCTACATTTAATTTTGACCATCTCTAAGCTCCATTTGAACAAAAGCGTCGAGATGTTCAGCTGTGAGTTGCATTCCAAACACATTTGCGAGGCGCATTGTTTGTTGGGCTTTCTCGACTACATCTGCCAAGTTATCTGACTCTGGAGCACATGTACTTGCATCCTCATTAACTTGTACTTTCGGCGCTGAACATTGTCGTCTCTTCTGCCTCATCTTCTCGATTCTGAACTTTCGATTGTCCTTCGCATTCACCTTACGCATATGTTCTGCTAAAGAACTCTCATTTAGGCCTACTAGCTGGAAAGGTGTGGGCTTGATTGGGGTCTGGGGCAGTTTAAAGTTTGCTTTCCTTCTACCATGCTTCTTTCAGGCCGAAGATTCTTGCCTCGCATAAAACTGACCCTCCCACTGTTCATCCCTTGAAGCTCCTTCATCAACGTCTGTCGGGTGGTGTTCTATGTGAGAGAAGTTGCATGACGCTTCGGTGATCGGTCTAGCATTTAGTGCTGGATTCAGCATCTCTTCGGTAGAGTTCCATCCCGGACAGATTCTCTTCGGTAGATTCTCGGTGCTTTCCATCCGGTCATGGGTGCTTTTCGGCGAGGTCAGAGCCGGGGAAGTTGGCTCTGTGCTTGCTTTCTGGCCATACGGCTCATTTCCATCCTCAGGCTCTGTTGCGTCTATGTTCATTCCTTGTTCTTCCGCTTCCTCGGTCAGTGCAACGTGTTGTCCATTGTTCATAATTTCTGAGATGAGAGGGAGGGTGCTTGTTGTGGCTTGAGTAGTATAAGTGAGCTTGCTAACTTGTCTATAAATCTTTATCCCCTTCCTTTTGACCACCCTTAGCCTTTTGTCCTTTGCTTTGTTGT